>VZTO01023912.1:207418-348236 GCA_013400615.1 Syrrhaptes paradoxus | reverse complement strand
TTATCTATATTTGCTAGATAATATTAATCTACTCTGGGAGAGCGAAGGCCTTGAGAGGAGCAGGGGAGGAGCAGTATGGAAGAGTCCGTACAACCCATTGCACAATGTGCTGTCAGTGCCCCGACAACAGCACAGGTCAGCACCCACCGAGTAACGGGGAATATGACAACACAGGAGATGGGGAGTTCAGCTGCACACCCCTGCTGACACATCTGCCCAGCCCAGGAACGTGGGATGCTTGAATAAATGGTAAGGAAGCTGTTGAACAACCAATGCTAATGTACTGGTGCCCTGTGGCACTCGTTGCCACACCATCCTTGGGATAAAACACCTGAACGCTGAAATCCACTCAATATGGAAACACCAAACATTAACAATCACAATAATATTACAAAGAATAAAAATGGTAAACTGCAAAAATCCTCACTCTACCACCAATAACTCTCTAAGGCTCAGGTTTTTCCACTTAGTAATTTACATATTTATAGGTTCTCGCTCTCCTTTGTAATGTGTTCATTCTTCCTATGACATAATTGCTATCATGACTAGTAGAAAGAGAAGCTTGGCTGGTTGCACTGACCTCCTAACAGTAAAGTTCCCATGGGAAGAAGTTGCAAGACAAAGCTTGGCCCCCTAACCCAGCTGTGTAGACATGGCTATAGATAGCAGCTACAAATAGCACAAAGGACTTATGGTGGCACCAGGATTATAAAACGCAACCATATTGACATCGTGTTTCTTGTAACATGACTGATTTTCCTTTCGTAACTTCAATGTGATAGATTTTGAAAGAACCACTCAGATGATCAATAGCAATTTTTCATGGCATTTTTGCTACCTCAGACTTATTTTTCCTTTACTGTTTTCACATTCACTACACCCAAAGGATTAACCTCAGCCTCCATTCACAAATTATCTGAGTTTAAGGGAACATATACATTCACTTTCCATCTCTGCAAAAATCTGTGAAAAATATTCTTACCACATTGTTAGTATTCATTCTATCATCGACGCTATCACCAGTATAAGTGTGTGTCGGGAAGGCAGAAGCAATGGCCAACCCTGTTGACATCAGGCAGCAGGGCTCTCACTGACTGGTTTCACAGCGCAGCGGCGGATGCTGCCAGCACCTGTGAAGGCACCAGGCTCCACGCGCACCAACCGCCTGGGCTCTGCCTGTGCCAGCCCTTGTCCTGGCCTCGCTGCAGTTTTGCTTTGAGTTCCAAGTGGGTTTTTTTTTTAATGACCAAATGGCTATTGCCTAATTTGTTTTAGTTTTCCTTAGCTTTGTATACTCGTGTGAAATAACCATCATTTTTAAAGAAACTGTAAGGAGAAGTGGTTAGTCTGGGCAGTGTTTAGTATTCCTGCCCCTGGGGTAAGGACACGGCAGGCTGCAGTGCAGGCATGGCTGCAAAGAGAGGGGCACAGGGCGATACGGGAGACCCCGGCACTAGAAATGCTCCAGAGGTCAGTTAAGAACAAACTATTTTTAAGGGTACTGAAGAAAACAATAACCAAACCCATAGCACACGCGAGACACTGCATACACAGTAACTCCAGAAGTGACACAGAGCTGCAGATCAGGGAAGAAGGAGTGAGGGCCAAAATCACAGCAGAAAATTTAACAGGAGCCCCGAGCATTCCCTAGAGTGAGGAGGATGAAAAACCACCGACAGACACATCATGTTCCCAGGAAAAGAGAAAGGCAAACTCTCCGCCAGCAGTGCCGTGCCCTTCCTGCAACACGCCTGACCCACCAAAACTCCCCCGGACCGCAGTCCGCAGCCTTCAGTCCAGGGGCAGTGGCACTGTAGCACAACGTGGGAAAGGAAGGGGTAGATGCTAGGTAGCATGTGCAACAATTTTAATTGTATTCAATTGTATGCACTGCCCAGGGAGGTGGTGGAGTCACCGACCATGGGGGTGTTCAAGAAACGTCTGGATGTCGTGTTGAGGGATATGATTCAGTTGGGAAGTATTGGATATGGTTGGACTGGATGATCTTCTAGGTCTTTTCCAACTTTATAATTCTGTGATTCTGCGATTCTGCGATCATTGAGACTTGTTTTATTTAACAGGTTTTTATTAAAATTTTTCCTGTGATAGCTTTCTCCCCCCTCCCTTTCCATCTTTTTCTGTAATATTTACATCTGGCCTAACTAATTTTTTGATTAGCCTGTTATGACTTCAATTAAATTAACAACAAATTCTTGACTTTACATATGGTTGTGTCTATTTTTGTCCATAACAAAGACTTGGGTGACAAAAATAAGGAGCTAACCTGCAGTTAAGGCTAGGTCCCCGGTTCCCCAGGAGAACTGTGAGTTTTAACAAAAACAAAAGATCCAAATCATCTTCTGCTTCTATAAGGGAAGGAGGCAAAAGCAGAATGTATTCTTTTAATTATTCATGTTCAAAATCCATATAGATTTTGTTTTGAAAGGCTAACAGTGTGATTAAAGAACAGAAGGAAAACATATGTCTAAAGAAGCACTGTTAAAAAATACTTTAGAAAAATGTTTCATTGCATAAAAAAAAAATCTCTAACTTGAGGAGCTATTTAGCTAGATATTTGTGCACAACCAACAGGAAAAAATTACTGAGTCACTCCAAATGAGTGCGAATTGGCAGGTCTGCAGAGCTCAGCACTCTCGCTGTTGCCAAGTGTCATGCTTCATACAGAAGACTCACGCATCAGGTGTCCATGTCACACTTTTATTTCACTCTGCATAAATCTCACCCAGAGATAACTTGACAAGGTTTGTTTGATGCCAACACAAGTACTCCATCAGCATTGCTCTGATGGGAACTGGGAAGAACCAGGAGCTGGCAGCCAGACCCGCTTAGGTGCAGTTTTGATTCCTACACCAGATACAGAAGTTCCCCAGCAAACTGTGGTGCCAGGTGTTGCTGGAGCCTCAGCAATGTGTGTGTGATGTCCCGAGAGCTCCAGCAGCCCCAGCGGTCACGGCCACGCTCTGCTGCACCAGCAAATCTAATACACGCTGACCTTGGTAATACTTCTGCTTTTAGGCTCTGGAGAAAACTTCTTGGTTTTGGTCAAATGAATGATATAATGAAACCTGTCATGTGGCAAACCACATTCCAACAGATTTCAGTATGTCAAGTACCTAGTATTTTATGTTTCATTCTATTCAGTGTTTAAGCTTACTCTTCTACGCAACACTCCCATGTTTTGTTTAATTCTGTCTATATTTTATTCTATTTTGTCACATCTGATTAACCTCTATTTGAAACTCTTTGCATTAGCACGCTGGCTCTATTCGTATCTGGTTTGAGCTACATGGATAAATCATGCGCTCGGAGCACTGCCTCAGTAATCAAATTGTCTGCTGAGAGCGCAGTTCCATGCTGTAATTTTTGCTGGTGGTGAACTGGGTGTAAACAGATCCTGCCCTCCTCCTCTCGCACCCACTCATCCCTGCCTGGCCTGCCAGCTCTCCCCCGCTCCGCACACTCAGCTCTTTACACCGATCAAAGTGGCAGAAGGGGAGACAACTGCAAACACACTAGCGGAGGATCTGACTTCAACAGAGTAACTGCTCTATACTTAAGAAAAAAAATAAAAAAAACCCAAAAACAACCCAAAGCAAACAGAAAAGAAAACCCATACAAATTAAAAAAAAACCCAAACCGAGTGCCATCTATAAACTGATCTGGAAATGTCATCTGTGCAATTTCACCTGCACAACTGCAGAAGCTGTCACGGGCAGGAGTGAGAAGCGGAGCAGAAACTCGGCAGGTGGCCCTTCCATCAGCCTTGCTGGGAGAGGTACTAGTGTAGAGCTCTGCCTAGAGGGCAAGAAGCTGATGGGGGACATCATGCATCTTAGAAGTGAAAGGGCATGATCCTGTATGTTCGCCAAAGAAGATAATCATGCTAAAGGTCTCTTCTTCTCTAGAGAGGCAATTTCAACTTTGAGGTCAGTTTCCTTTCTATACTTTGTTCATTGATATCACAACATCCATCCATTATTTTACATTGTTTTTGAAGAAATATGGGTACACTCTGCACATTATGGAATATTTGAAATATTCCATGGCAATTTTGCATTTTTATCACTTTTTTCCTGTATGTATTGCACATTAATATTACCCATCTACTTTTTAAATAATTTTTAGAAATATATGACATACAGGGAAGGAAGAAATCCATTCTAAGGATTACGGGAAGCTAACAACTCCACAGTCATCCAACAGAATTCTTCTTCTATTTACAAAATCCCTGCAGTAGCTTCTGAGTGATTCAGACCACAGAGCAAAGCTGGCATCCGTGTTACAAGACTTGGGAACCATCTGCGTTAGTCACTCCCAGGTCTTTTCCTTGAACGTGATACTGGTTCTTCCTCTGCATTTCCTGCCACCCTTCATCTTCCCAGTGCTCTGACGGCACACACAATTTGGCTGCCTGCTTACCAAGAACAGTTCTTGTAATAAAATGTGCCCTGCAATTGTTCCATTCAGAGAAGGTTTCATCCAGGGAATAGCAGTTTTCAAAAAGAAAAACATGTATCGGGAAAAGAAAAATTGCTATTCCTTTATGTTATGAAAATTCTCATTCCTTTATGTTATTTTATGAAATTGAAGAGTATATGCATAAGCAACTAAACCACAATGCCTTTTTAAGTATAGGATTTCTTGGAAATTCTGTTCTCCAACAGCTAAAACGTTAAATCTGCCTATGTTACCTAT
This sequence comes from Syrrhaptes paradoxus, assembly GCA_013400615.1. NCBI lineage: Eukaryota > Metazoa > Chordata > Aves > Pterocliformes > Pteroclidae > Syrrhaptes > Syrrhaptes paradoxus. The sequence continues at coordinate 343,520 of VZTO01023912.1, read as the reverse complement.
CTCCCCCACTTGCACATTTATTTCCTTATCTAATCTTTTCAATTTACTCCTTCAAAATACAACATCCCCGATTCTTGGATCAACTCAGACAGGGAACTCATTTCCCGGTTAAATATGACACACAATATCCCGCACCTGAAACTTTACTAACCTGAAACAAGGAGAGATAATTTAATTACAATGGAACGCAAACTTCTTCATTAAGTGTAATAATTCCTTCTTCCTTTTAGTGACAACTTCTTGACTCTAGTTTCAGCTTGCATTCCATTTTTTATGGCAGTGGAAAGCTGGCAGAAGAATCACTGCCACGTTACTATAGTTTTGTTTACCCTGTGCAGTAAAACATTCTTCGATAACACCTCTATTTGTCTGTGACACAGCAGGGAGTAAATGAAAATGTTTATTCTGACCCCTCAGCAGAAAGAACTCCCTTAATCCACTCACCGATGGGATAACACTGTAGGATTACAATAATCAACTTGCAGTGTGTCCTCTATTAGGGCACTAAGGATACGGCATTTCATATCCACTAGTAAAGGAGGCTTCTCTTACATAACAGTGACAGGCTTTCGCCCTTCGAATCACATTTTTCACCCCATGCTGAGCCCTCAAACCCCTTTGGTATCAAATGGCTAATATTAAGCCAAATACCACAATCCTAAAAGCCTGCAACTAAAAGAAAAATGGTTTGCAGTGCCCACTATTGATTTAAGTAATGGAATGATAAAGAGACAGATGTTAACAATATACTTAAGCTTCTAAGCATCCTCATAGGGGTAGAGTTACAATGAACTGCTTGTGAAGGGCTCTTATTTAAATAGAGATACAAATCTCAACCACTTCCTGCCCTAACCAATTCAAAAATGGCTAATACTGCGGGTACAGCCGTGCTAGTGGATTCCACCACAGTTTAAGTCATGACCATTGCCTAATGTCATGCAGGAACTCTCCATTTGTTACAGAATTATTGAGTTTTGTCAAAATTCAAATAATGAAACACAGGGAGGGGGGGAGAGAAGGCGAGAGAATTCAGATAATTCATTCAAACCTGGATTTTTTCCATATACTTTTCTAAAGGAAATTTTAAGTGTCAAAAAATACATATCTTGTGCTCATTATTAAATGCTAAATACCACAGTGTTTTGAGCTGCCTTGTGGCCATTGTAAAGAAAACAGGTGTTCTGATAGATTATAAAGTGTGAGTCAGAGGATGTGCAGAACAGAATTTTAATGAGGCTGTGAGCAGAGAAGTCTGACTAGCCTTTTGAACATGATGCTAAAACACTGAAAGTAGTCTTAAAAGAGACAAATAGCAGGAACACAACTAAAAAATCCTCATTAATGTACACCAAGTGAATGTGACATAGAAAGTCATTAAGCCAGGTTTTGTAAGGCACCGGCAGAGCTGATTACCGCCAGGTCTGCGGTGGAGGAGTCAGATGCTCTGGACAAGCCCCTCAGAGGTGGGCTTGGCTGGTTCAAAGGGGGATTCATCATTTTTGCCTTTGGACCGTCCGATTCCTGCTGCTAAAACATGCAAATTTCTTAATGATTTGTTTGGCTATGTAAAGGTCCAGTCCTACGTTACAGTAACAAATGCAGAAAAATCTTCCCTGAGCACCTAATCCAGCCTCCAGTCTCCATTCCCTCCCGCACGAGCGGCAGATGGCACAGAGCCTCTGTGTGGGCTTGCTGACGCTAGCTCCGAGACCTTCCCAAAACAGGAGCTAAAAGCATCCTTATCACATCAGATAACCATTCCAACCACTCCTACCGTTGCATTCACACAGAGCCTCTCCAACAGTTCTGAAAGATTATAAACAAAGACATTCTGTGATTGACATTTTGAAATAAAGTAATTTTGAAAAAAAATAAATAATTCTTGCAAGCCTGCTATCTCACAAAGTTTCTTCTGACTGATAACAAAATTGCTGGCTGAAAACCAAACACAGGCGTTACTAAAAGGAGTGCAGTCGGGTGGGTGTGAGTGAAAAGGACTGAAAGGTGGCTACCAAACTGACACCACACCAACTGCCCTTCAGGTGGTTTTACTCATATAATTAAACCAAAGCAAAGGATGGAAGAAAAAATATTGCATCTCTGTGCACAGTTCAAATGAGCACTTGCACATACACTGCGTTGTTTTGATATCTGTGAGCTCAAAGTGAAGTGTGAATGTAAATACAGGAGTGGATCTTTTAGTCACAGTAAGAGGACTGCATCAGATAGAAATCCATCTGCAAAATACAGACACAAATATTTAGAGTAAAAATAGGACATTTGCTTTATATGAATTATCTATTTTAGCATAATTCCATTAGACTGTTAATTAACCACACACTTTATTAAGGTTATTCTCTTCCTACAAATTCCTGTCAAGCACATACTATCAGTATCAGCACTGCGTTTCGGCAGCTATCTACTCCATGCTTTGTGAAGCAGACAAGTTGTTAAGTGCATGCGTTTTCTGCCTCCCACACACTCTTGGACGTATGCTGTTTACTTTCTAAACTCCAAAAAGTGAGCATAGAAAATTACTTCCACACAGAGAGGATTTCTCTAGCTCAGCCTCAGAAGCAACATCCATTTGGGTTTCTGACGCTGGGAGCTAATGAGAAATGACAGAGCATTAACAGCAGAGGGAGGAAGCTATTCATTACTGCAAGACCTACGTTAAAAAAAATCAGGTAGAGAAGTCCGAACAACAATAGGAGTAGCAGTCTCCCTTCATGAAGTTCATTACACCAATGGACAACGTCTTTTGGTGACACTGGATAAATGCTTTGTAACACAGAATGAGGATCCACAGTCTCGAATACAAATGCAGAAGAGTCAGACCAACTGGGCTGTGCTACTTTTCACTAGAGAGGAGCAAGGTTTTGACTCTTTTCCTGAAACCGAGAAGGTAAAATGGCCAAGCAACAGGGATAACCCAGAAAAAAGTATGCAAAGTCCAGGGGAGAGCTTCTAGGAATCCCGAATAAGAGAGACCCTTGGAGAGGAAGGCTGCCAGCTCTGCTTCCTTGGCAGGCTGCCACCTTCAACAGTCCTAGAAAGTGTAAATATCCAAAATGCCCAGACAAGGTCTGGAATCCAAAATGTCAGAAGTTACTTGGAAAATGCGGTCACACATTATCTGAGGGAAGAACTGTGTTATTCTAGTGTCCTTCTGGACATATAGATGTGTAGTAGAGAGTATGTGTATGCATATTTGTACGTATATGAGAATCTATATCCTATAGATATAAACAACAGCTTCAGCTTCCACACAAAATATCCTTTAGCAGGAGTAAAGCTGGAGTGCATCTCTCAACAGCAGGACTCGTAAAACACAGGACAGGTGCACACAGAGTAGTCCTAGGAGTGGTTTAATCCTCTGATTAAGCCTTTAACCTTCATACTGTATACTATGTTATTTTCTGTCAGAGTTGTTTTAGTTCTGTTGTTCTTCTGGATAGACTTACTTATTTTTCGAATGATGTCAAATTAAATTTCTCCATATCAGGTAATCCTATAAAAACTTTAAGGACATTTCCTGTTCACTTTCATTCTTCTCCCTGCTATTACAGCTTTTAAAAAATCAGATGGAAACCAACTTGGTAAAGCCTAATTAAGAAAATCCTGAAGTTGGAAGAAGTGCATTAAAGAAAGAAAACAAGTAATTGAAAGAGAAGGTATGTTGGAATGCTGGTTTGTATCCTAGTAAGCAGAGGAAGGACCTACAACTAAAATGTATGCACCAATGCCTTAGTAAGTACAAATATAATGAAACTACACCGACTTATATTGAAGTGTCAGCCCACACATAAAGCGCCTCTATTATTATAGCTTAAAGCATACATGTAGGTGGTGGGAAAGGTGACTGAGTTTCATTTTCCTTGGCCATATACTCTGATCTTTCTTTAAAAGAAAAAAATCACAACAAGAAGAAACTGGAAAAACAAGATTACATCTGGATGAATACCTCTAAATTATTCCACACCCCCACCTCTCCCAATCACATTCAAAACAATTCATGATGCAGAAAACCTGTGACCTGAACACACTTTCTGCACTAAAAATACAATTTATATGACTTATTTGCAATGCTCATGAACAATACAACACAGGCAGTGGGTAAATCTGTATCACAAGTATCCAATCTATAAACTGCCAGGCACCTCTAGCTAATTCTTCAGCGTTCCTGACTACCCCCGTCAGTCAGCTAAAGATCAGTGGTGCCAAGGATATTCATTCAGCCATGAGCGCAAGATCATCTCCGAGCACTTTACAGATTTTTTTCTCTTAAGAAGCTTTTTAATGTATAGTTCGTGATTTCTGTACCAAGTGGAGTCTTGTTAGCACTTCACAATCTAGTGCAAAACATGTTCTAAAAAGATAGGAAAGAATAGCTTGAACGGGTGTTTTGGTCATCTCAACAACAGTTCCTATCTGGGTATTCCTGTGGATAACTGACATTTTCAAGGCATTTATTTACACCCACCCAGCCAGAAAACATGAGCATCAGAACTGCATTTTATTTTCATGAAAATAAAAGAAGCTTCATATAATGGGCTTCATTTTCACTAGGATTTTTTTATTTTAATTTGTAAAATGAATGGTACAAATTGAGATTTTACCAGCTTCCTTTAGATGAATACATGTCTCTGCTTCCAAACCTGTTCCACTTCAGTCCCTGTTCTCTGAACATCTCTGTTAGTACGATCCAGCTGAAGTGCGTGGCCACTGCCTTGTTTCAAACACCAGGCTTTCATGCATACTTCTTTTCAGTCTCACATTCAAATGCAAACCTGCTCTGAGAACAGCTTCTCCCATGTTTATGTTTTTTAGAGTGAAGGTGAATCAGGAAAGGAAGCCCTGACACCAGCCACATGGCCAATGCATACTACATCGTATTCTTACTGATTCCAGCAACAAAAGTCACCAGTAGTAAAGCCCAGGCTCAGAGCAAGTTCTAAAGTTTTAGCATTAGTGTGCTATAGATCCCGTGTAAGTTACATTTTAAAATAATAACTCCATTGTAAACGTTGCACATTAATCACTGGACTACGGAGAGCGGGTAGGAGTTTGCCAGTGTTGCCAAAGAAATGTCAGGAAATGAAAACCAAGGGCCTGAATTTTCGGTTGGAGAACAATAACCCATCTAATTATTGCACATAAGTTATAGCTTTTGTGTGGTAAACACCTAATAATCAGTAACAGAAAGTTAACCCTTTGGGTCTGAGAACAAAACATTTAACATATTTAATGGCAATACTAGTGCAACAGTCCTTTAAAATGAAAATGCACGAGGGTTAACGGCTTACACTCTGCCAGTTCCCTAATTCGGTTCAGAATGCTCAGATCTTCAAGGAAATAATCTTGTTACAGCATTTCCATTTCATTCCATAATGTCTTCCACAGATTATAAAAGAATAATCAAAGCAAAAGGACCTTATACATTTGATTTTTAATTATTTTTAAGTTGATTCCTTGGCAATAACCAGTGCAAGAGCATGTCTATAAATCAACTGCTTCAAAGACTTATTCCGGGCAGCTAACTAAATAGAAATGTTGAACTGTCCCCAAGGAATCTTCAGCTTTTTTTTCCCTTCCTCACCATGATAAAACTGAAAATTGCACAAATGCACACCTAATCTCCAATATCAAATCTATCCGTTGCTGTCTTGTAAAGAACATACGCCAAGCCAGAGAGATCAAGTCACGATTGACATCAGACCTGTACTGTTTTTTCTTTATCCACATAAAATAATTTCCTGCCAGCCCAGCTCCCAGCCCTCCAGGTGGGAACCGTACAGCTCAGGTGGGAAACAGGAACCCCACAGATCTCCCCTTGGAGCACAGGGACGCACAGCACAGCACCACCTGGCCTTAGACAAAGAGGCAGAGACAACAGAACCACTGACATTGCTGTAATAACGGCTACAGAATAGTAAGCAAAGTTCCCTATTCTAGCCATTAATGCACTAAACAGTCCACCAAACTTGGTCCTTAAATGAAGGAAAACATAAAGATGTAAAAAACACCCCTCATTTTTTTTCAGAGATTTTATTTACAAGCACAAATAACTTTCAGAGGATTTCCATACTTGACGTACAGCTAAAAATGGTACAGTAGGAAACAGCTGTACCGCAGTCATTTCTGTTTTCTGAGCATCATTCCAGTGGCACAAATGATATTTCCCACATGCTCTCAGTCTATAAAAATGATGATGGAAGCTTCATAAATTACTGATGCATTGCTTAGACAGACTTTTTATAAAATTAATAAATTCTTCATGAAGGAATGGAATGACGTGGAAGCTTCCAATAGAGATTGTCTTCCTTGGGTAGCTGTTAAAAAGAAAAGCCCCTTTAGAATTGAGAGCCTGACGATTAGACAGAGCACTCACACAGCAATAAAAATTAGGAACAACTTCATTATTTTCCAGCACTCTAAAAAGTATGCACAAAAGACTAATAAAAATTACACAGCAAGGATGTAAAAGAAAGAGGAGAACTGAGACTGCAGTGGCATTGAAAATGCCATTTTCAAATAAAAATCATACACCAAGCTTTTCGTATGCCAGGGCAAAATAGGAAACGAAACGGTAGCCAAGGTAACTATATCCAAACACCCATAAAGCAGATCAGGAAAGCCAACGTTCTTCAAGCTTTAACATCAGGCAGTCAAGATTGGTGCCCACTGAAGGCTACAGCTGAGACAACACCGCCCAGGATAAACGCCAGACAGTTTGCACAGAGATCTGTAGCTGGAAAATTCTTTGGGACAAGGCAGAGATAGAGTAAGGCAGACATCCTGAGAGCTCTGATCCAGCCAGGTGTGTGAGCACGGGCTTGGCTTCCAGTGTGTGCAATGGACTGCTCAGGCACTGCAGAAATAAGATGTATGCTTAATTGCTTTGTTAGACTTCAGGCCTGATTCCTACAGCACCTGGCAACCCCACTGCAAACAAGATTTGTATGTGACTGCACTCACTGGAGCCAAGCAAGTCTGCTGAAGAATGTGAATGTTTTCAGGGTAAGGGCCTCATCTGTTTGCCACAGTCTTTTCCTTGCTACTTGGTTATATCAGCATCAGGCAGAAAATCTTAAAAATCAAAGAGAAACATGGTGCTTTGTTTCCACAAGTATCATCATACACAAATTACCATCACTCGTGTTGCAACTGGCTTATATCCCTGATAGGCTCTATTATTTTTCTTTGCTGCAATTATTGTCATCACTCCTGCAATGCCATAAATAGGCCTTGCACTTAAAATATTAGTTTCTTTCTCAGGTTTCTTGGATGTCCAATTGCAATATTGAGCTGTTTACGGTTACTAGATGCTATGAATTCCTTTGTCATTTCTAGGAACCATTTCTTTTAACTACATAGCCAGCTCTACCTTAAAATGAACAGATCCACATAGGAGAATGTAATTCTTTAAAACATGCAGCAGGTAGCAGAGACTGTTCAGAATATGAGGGAGATGGTATTTGTAAACCTGCCCATAAGCTTGGGACAAATGCATATTTTAAAAGACTACTGAAATGGAAGTATTTTAGATGATGGGATTGAGGAATGAATCCCATTGAAGAAGCAGAGATACTTATGATAAAAAAAAAAGTTGTTTGAAAGTTTGCAGATTGGAAAAAAGCCTTAAAACCAACACTTTTCATAAACAACGAAGTATTTTTGATTTATAGAAGTATTTGGAGTTCATTAGCTCTGGACTACTTATTTCACAAGTAAATTAATACATCATTCAAGCCACTAAAAAAGTCACGTGCAGAACACACGCTTGGCATATCAAAGTTATTCAGCAGAGTGACAAATTACATTTTTTAATTATTGTTGGCGGGCTAAAACTAGAGAAGCCTTGTACAACTTCCTTTGATCAATATTCTGAGTTGATGCAAAGATCAAGGTTAAAACATGGTCATCACATCTTAATGAGGAGCTTGCTTGCAGAGGAACCCCCTATGAACTGATCCCTGAGCGTAGCCGCCTACTATAAACATTTTTCTCTAAACAGAAGGAAATCTGGAGTTCAAATACCTTTACAACCATAACAAGAACTAGTACTAGTGTCTAGCAGTAGGAGGCAACACCGATCCACAGTATAATCGCACACAAACAAGGACCTTGTGAAAGTTCTCAAACTGTGCACTGCAAAAATCTGCCCTCCCCATCCTTACAGGGAACCCCCCTGCCCACAGAGCAGTCTGGGCACCAGGGACACACAGACCATTTCCTTAGCCAGCTGAAATTAGTGAAAGACTTTCCAACTGAACACGAGACCACACTCCCACGGATTGTTAGGATTAATGGTCTATTTTATTGCTTTGTTTTGCAGAAGGAGCCCAGTAGGTTTTCTAAATAGTCATGTGCTGTGAGTACTTACAAACTTGTATGTCCTTACAGATGTGTAACGTGGCTCTGGGGCCACCCAGAGGAACCTGCTCAGTGATGGTTTATGGATTGATGGCAAAGCCAGCACCACTCTGTAGCACTACATTTAAAAAAACACATATGAAAAAAAAACAACCCTAAGAATGGCCTGGCCAGTCCTGCTGGGTATAAAATACCAGGGCACATGTCAGAGCTGCATGCTCCTGTGCCACAGAAAGACCTGATGCTGGCCAGTGTGAAGGCTGGAGACATCCCAAATGACTCGTTATTTGTGTCAATACGAGAAGGTCATCTCCAGACTCATAAGAAAACACACAGCACGATTCCATGCAGACAGAAAAACGCGACAGCCTACTTCCTTGACAGTTCCAGCACACCACATCCTATGCAACATAGAATTCTTTTTTCCTGCTGCAAATATTCAATCCAATAGCACCTTCTGGTTTAGAGAAAAAATAAAAAGCACAGCCAAGAAGACCATCTTGAAGTGTTTGACAGGTTTTTGTCCCTTCTGAAAGCCTCAGATTGTGAACATCTATCAAGCCATTCTTTCTAATTTAACTGGGTTGTAGTTTACACTCATAACCAAACAATAAAGTTGGAGTAATGAGATTCAATCACAGGACTCTAGCAAAGAGTTTAATTTATACAGATAATTAAAATCACCATCTTACTGTCCTTTCCTTGTTCTTGGTACTGTACTAGAAATTGTAGATAGGGGAACGTTATCACCAACGATCTTCTCATAGTATTAGAAACTCCTTCAGAGCTGAGCAGCAATTTTCCTACTTGAAAGCAGTATCAGGCTTCACGACGCCGACAGAAAAGGAGCAGAGCACAATCACAATTCCAACTTCTGTCACTTATCCCATTTTTTTAAAGATCCAATAATACCTTTTGAAAGGGCTTCTAGCAACTTGCTATGTTTTAATAGCATTTTAGTAGTATTAATATTAAAGCAGTGATTTTAAATGTAATAAAAACCATATACATCTTCTGACTGAATAATTAAACAGTTGCCAGCCCAAACTTAAACAAATTTAACTTGGCATTCATTATTTTACTTGATTTAAAAATCAGGAGCATGTATAACTTCCAAAATGCTAATTAGAAACGTGAAAATAAAATGGTTTCAAAGAGTAACATTTTGCACGATTTCAGAATTAACCTAAGCCAATCACTTCCTCCTCCTAAGAATTAAACAAGAATTCAATTAGACAAAACCATTAAACCGCCAGCTTTAAAAGCAACTCTTCTTTTTGCATTCAAATATAAACACTTATCTTAATACCAAGCTAGGCACTGTTAAAATCCCTTGTATTCAAGAGAATCCTTGACTCTTGTATATGAAGCAATTTTGATATCAGGAAATCCGTTGCTTGATTATTTTTATTTATTTATTTTCCAAACTAAATTAGTCTTGCCAAAACACTTCAGATTAGAACACAGCTTTATTATGAAATTACAGCTAGTTGGTTCAGACTCCTTACAGTCCCCATTTCATGTAAAATATCAGGTTCACGTACTTACAAGCAATTCGAGCAGCCAGTAGCAGAAGAACCTGGACAGAGGATCCACACTTATTTCCATGGGACCAGTAAGGACTTTCCAAAATAAAACACTTGCAAAAACTCCATTCAAATAAGGACTGGGAAATAGCGACTGACCATATTATTCTGGGACATTATTCAATTGCTATTCATGTTCATCAGGGTATTTTCTTAGGACCAAGTAACATTAGAATCCACCTGCTTTACACAGGAGAGATGTGTTTAAAAGGCAAAAACCAGCTGCTGCCCCTTCTGTGCCAAGCGATCATCACTCCAGAAGAACAACCAACATTGGTACCTACAGAAAATTAAATTTAAAAGGATTATAACAAGCAACTGCTGGTACCTCCTTGTACCGGGGCACCCAAATGTCCATCACAACAGCACTTCAGAAGTCAGGTTGCTACTGGGGGAAGCAGCACAGCCCATGAGAGGGAGAAGAGCGTGGCACAGCCCTGCTCTCCAGGATCCTCTCTGACCCCCTCTTCTGAGAAAGCACAGAGGTTTATTTAAGAGGTACATAGCCATGAATAGTCAAAGGAGAGAAACCCTGAAAAGGAGCAGCATTAATAGGGCAAGGCAAGGCTAGAAGGAAGCGCAGATAACAAGGGCAGGGAAGGAGCCAGGTAGAACTAGCAGTCAATTAGCCGCAGGGCAGAGAGAGCCCCATCAAAGCCCCAGCAACACCCCTTCAACGGCAAACGCTCCCCGTTTTGGCTGCCTTTCACCTGGCCCAAACCACGGGGCTTCCTCATGTGGCTGGAGAACTGGAAGAGAGAAGGTGTTACATCCGCCTGGCAATTCTTCCTTCTAGGAGGAATCTTTTCCCATTAATAGATAATTAACACCACCTGCTTATTCTCCTCCAGGCCAGGGAAAGGAGCACCTTGCCGATGAGACGGCTCCTTGCTCTCTCTCCCCCACGCTCATGCAGCTCTTGAACATGACCTCTGGTACCACTCACTCATCAAAAAAAGTAAAATACTTATGCCACCCAATTTCCCTGCATGAGCAAATATGGTCACTGCATTTCCCTGGATAAGCACGGGTTTGTTTTTCTCACTCGTGCACTGTTTGTGTTACAGTGTTTTGCTTTTCAATAAGGCTAGACACTAGCATTGTTGCAACAGGTTAATTATATTCTATTTTAATAAGCATCTTGGTTTAACCTCTGCTTGTATGAGATTAAACTCTCAACCTCACCTCCACACTTTTTTTTTTCCAACAGGGAAATACCAGACTGTCTGTGGCAGTCACAAATTTTGCTTAACCTTTGGGATAGTTTTTCCAATACATCTTAATTTATCATTAACTATGAATGCAAGTATCTGCATGCAGGATCTGCAATGGTCTTAGTGAGCATCCCAGCCCTCAAAAGCTTGGTGTGACAAGTTCCCCTCACACAGACCACTAGTCAGAACCCACTGGCTCTGTACAAAGCTCACCGAAGTACCCAGGAGATGCCAGTGAGGTGTGTTGGGATCCCACCCAGCTCCACTCCTCCCTCGTCTTGCTGAAAGCATGGGATGAAGGTGGCTGTGCTCAGGTCATAGCACTGATGCACTTCTGCCACAGTGTGGATCTTCACATAAATGAAGAGCCAGTGACAGCTTCTACCCTGTCCCCCTTCCCTTTGGGGACGACAGTGTCAGGGAGGGAACGTGGGTGACACCATTCAGCCCAGAGGGACAGACAGCCCCTTGGCCCATGGGTTCTTCACCCCACTTGGATTTTGCAAAAACAAAGTATCATGTTCAATAGAAATGCAGAAAAGAAATCAGTTGTAAGTAAGGGCTGAGATGTTTACAGAGTTACCAAAATCACAATTTCAGCTGCTCCTAGCAGACCAAGCCAGGCAGAGGTTTTTCTGAGAAGCAGCTGACGGCTCCGGGGACAGCCCAGCAGAGTACTCAAGCAGCCAGACCCAGAGGTGGGAATTAACCCATGCCCACCTGTGTGCCTTCCCCACCCACTTGTCAAGCAGATGAGCACAACTTGACCGGTTTTTCCTCATGGCTCTTCAACCCTACATTTTCATATCAGGAGTTCAAGGACTCTTCCCAGTGGAAACTACTGGTCAAACGACAAGCAAAACTGTTCAGCAAAGACAGCACACACTTGTGCTTAAAAACTTTTCTCCATTTTGTGACTTGCCTAGACTTTGCTGGCCCGGTCACTGATTCCCCCACAGCCACAGGGTTGCGGTTACTGGTGAAACCACAGCCATACGAATTTAGAAATGACCATACCACATCCAACCCCGTACTGCAGTACATCCTGGGTTATGCAATCCACACACCTGTGCGAAGACGTAAGGAAGTGGAATTCAGGTAAACAGAACAACCAAGGGGGAAAGGAAACCCAAAGGCACATGGAAGAAAAATAAAGTCGGATTTTAACCAGAGATCTGGGCAGGGGTGTTCCCACATTTGTCTGACTTCAGTATTTCTACAATCCCGTGCTGTATTGGAGCCCTCAGTCACTGCTTCTCACTGGAAGATTAAAGAAATACTTTCTCCTGCAGGATGCACATGATTTTTCATACTATGGCTTTAAGACAAGCTTCATATTCAGGAAAAAAAAAGAAAACCAATGTTGCGCAGTATTTAGATTCTGCATATGTAAGTAGTCATGATGAATTAATCACAATGACAATGAACTGCAGGAAAAAATTCAAATTTTACATTGAAGCAAAAAAAACTCCTCAAGTGATACAGTACAATTACCATACCAGTGTTTTGGCTGTGCACAGTCAGTTAAATAAGATTAATTTAGCAACTTTTAAATATCAATAAGTAATAAACATCTTCATGTATAGGCCATGCTCGTTCATTCGTGTGTTCTGGAGTGTATTAAAGCCTGATTTCTTCAATTAGCTAGACACAGCGTCTAACGAAGGACCTACTTCTCATTAAGGATTATTTAATCACGTGGAGATTGGAAGGCATTTTCATCAGCTATTTTTGAGTTCTTGATTAATTTAAGAGATGCTTAAAATATTTTTCAAATGTATTTTCACCCTATAATAATCCCAAAGAATTTGCTCTATTGCGATCCATTTTTCTGTTACCATCAAACTTAGGAAACACGCAAACGTTATCAGGGATGTGCCAACAGATCTCCACCTATAGTATTCACTACTCTGAAGCCTGCAACAGGAAAAGGGAAAAAAATAACAGTCCTTACAAAATTACAAAAAAAAAGCGAGATACAATCCTGCTGCACAATTCTGCTTTGTCTTGCAATAGCTTGTTCTTTTTTTAAAAAAAATCTGTGAACCTCTCATAGTAGTATACTGTATTAGGATTTTGCAACTTAAATCAATACCTTCTAGGAACTAGAACAGTAGCAATATTTTTAGTTTGACTTGCAACTCATAATTACCTTGGTTCCCACCTATGAAAGATTATATTACAGTAGGTAAGCTGATACTTTTTCAATCATCTGTCCTGAAATCCATACAGAAATGCATTACACAACAAAAAGGTCTCTTATAAAATGCTGTTTTCACTCTAGACAACACAGACAACGTAGGGGAGATGAAATTTGTAGATTAAGTACTGGAGAAAAATAAATAAAGCAGTCGAGGTCAACATATTAACAACAACTTAATCTCTTGAAAATGAGAAGCAGAAATGAAATCATCAAAAATACACCTGACAGCTACAGCTACAAGTGACAGCACAAACCTTGTTTATTGTTCTCTTTCCTTGTGAGCTGGTATTTTATGTATCCTACTACTTGGGAGTTGATTATGAAAGCAATGCTGGGGTCAGAGATTTTTCTTCCAACTATTCCTCTGTTTTAATTCCCACAAGAAACGCAGAAATAGGTCACACCAGCTCGCACACCACTCTGGCTGGCTAATTTAGAATGCTAACTTCTTCTATTAGCAGTGCACTAATTCCGCCTATAGTACATCACGAGCTGCTGAGACATTCGTACATACAAATAATTGCTTTTTAAAGAAAGTTTTACTTCACCAGTACTAAGTTATGGAGCACTAAGTAATTCGTGAACAGCTCATCTGAGAAGTTTACCACATGGCAGGGTTTCCCATTCATTTAAATAAAAACAGCTGAAAGGAAGAGGATCACACACCAAGTGTTCCTCTTCCCTCTCCCATTATTTCCATATACCATCATGAATACTGAATGAGCTTTAGCAGATACACAGACTGACAAACAGCATTGCTTTTGGTGAGATGAATCCTTCCTTGAGCAGCCTCAGAAGCAGATTCCTTTCCTGCCGTATCTCCAAGCTCTGTCCTGTGCCCATTCAGGCCACTATTTCTCTGCCAATCTTCTCAATCCTTTGCCTTTCTCAGCTCCTGTTCCTCACTTTCACTGTATTCCCATTACCACTCCTGCTTCTCTGTATTTTAGCTCTACTTCTGAGACAGAGGAGCGTGTTACAACACGTAAGAAAAGGGTAACTGTTATGGACAAATCCTAGAAACCAGGGCTCTGTACCTGATGCTCCAGTTGTGACGTACCTGCCATACACACACCGTTTCAGACCTTGGGCACGAGACATTAAAGTAAATTCACCAACGTCGGTGATTTTCCAGGTCCCACACTTCCCATAACGAGACAGCAATGTCACTAACAATAGCGCATTTGCTGTGACATTTTTGCCTGAGTCCTTTTTCCCTGAACTGATAACAAGAATAGAAAACAAATTATATGGTTTATACACTTAAGTGATTTGTAATGGATTCATTTCACACCACGACGTGGTAAGTAACACCATCCAGCATGCAAAGTCAGTATCACGGAGTTTGTCATTAAATGTGAACAAAAACTGCACAAAAAAGCAGGTGAGACATCCAGGAAAACTGACAGAGCTCTTCCAGTGCCCCTGAATGACAGCCCACATGCATGAGCTTCTGTACTGGCCTTGAGGGGCAAAACCCCGAGGATATTCAGGTACAAAGGCATGGTTGTGACACGGTTAAACTACCGTGATTCCTCCGGAGGAGTACAGAATCCATCTCCAGGAGCACGGCCTCAGACTGGCCAGAGGGACTGGGAGAGCCTGTGGGATGGGTGCAGTGGCTGTAATACACTCAGTGTACTCAAAAGTAAAAAAAAACAACCAACCAACCAACAAAAAAAAACAGAAAACCAACCAGCTGTTTTAAAAAGGAGATCTGACTCCCCTTCATTTTCAAATTTGTTTCTTTGCTTTCTCTTGTTAAAGGAAATTAAGTTGTCCCTCAAACTGGGAAGAGAGTGTACAGGGTTAAGTCCCATGCAAATCTATTTTCTTTGCCTCTGAAACCTTGTGGAGTCTAAAAAAACAGAGGACACTTCAGGATCCCTAGTGATATGATTCCCCAGCTCAGCCTTTACAGATTACAGGAATGCCCAGTGTTGTTATTTTTATATGATGGAAAAGCCTTTTAAAAAGTAAAATTAAAACACATGACTAGGAATTGCAAAGCAATATTATTCAAGCTAGAAAAAGCCTTATGGTGTAAGAAAAAAGAAAATAAGTACAGACCAAGGAAGGTATCTGTAGTATAACAAAAATCTGAACGAAAGAAATACAGAAGTAGCACCCATAAAAAGATTACTAGAAATGCAGAGGTCACGAATTTCAGATAAAAAGTTTTGGTCATCAAGGCAATGGAGAAGCACCTTGAAGAGCAATGACTTGAAACACGAATGGACAGGGCAGGGCAGGGCAGGTCTCACCAGGTACACATGGGAATCCCTGTCATGGGAATGCAAAAGAACTGGAATGCTTCCAGTTGATTTGGGTTCTGATTTATTTCATCCTCCTTGTTCTTGCTTTCCCACTGACAAATCTGAGCTAAAAGAATTGCAGGTGTTCACAGATTATGAAGAGTTTGAGCAGAAGTCATGAGGCCTCTACATTTATGTTCAATCTGGTTTGTATGAAACTATCTACACACAGCAAGCATGTCAGTGCCTGCAGCCCAGTGTCTCCTCTCTGAAGAGCAACCTGAGCTCAAACATTCTGCTGTCATGATTTCTCAGTGGGATTTTTCACTTTTTTTTAGGAGGAGAAAGTGAGCAAACAAAATTTTAGCAGGAAGAAAAAACTGCAAAATTTATAGTTTTTCCTCGCCTAGACTTTTTCAATCCCCAATCATGATGGCTGAGAGAAACAGTATATACCTGAACCTCATACCATTCCTCAAGCCTATTCAGGATGACTGCCTCAGTACGCTTCTCTGAAAATTGTTCATAATCCTTGGTTTAAATCATATGCTGTCCCCAAAAAAATCTACACTGAAATCAAGTTACTTACCTTACGTATGCCTTCTCTGCCCAGCCTCAGCAGTTAAAACAAACATTACAAAGCTTTCACGCTTACCGTAACACCAGGAATGAAGCAACATGAATATTCCACGTACCTCCAATGCTGACACTTGAGAAACGCATTGTACAGGTACACAGGGTATAGTTATACAAAAGCTGAAGAGATTACTAGTTTAGGATTCTCCAACACTGACCTGCTTAATCTCCCAACCCTAAAGCTGCATTAATCTAATGGTAGCTCTAGCACTTCATATGAGACATTTAGATTTTGTGAAGCTTTGTATCCCAACGGAAACCAAAGCACTGACAGCACTTCACAGCTAGAGAACATTGCTATCCAGGCTTGGGGAGGGACATATTTTAGGGACAGGACTGATAACGCCACACACATGACAACAAAAACCTTGCTCCTAACATGAGGAAGGGAGAACATTGGTTACACAAGTTTTTATATAATCTTNAAAAAAAAAAAAAAAAAAAAAAAAAAAAAAAAAAAAGAAAACACCACGCCAAGATTCAGTTTTAAAGATCACAGTCATGGTCTTTCATGTTGACTAGTTTTTTCTACCAGGTGGTTATTTCGATTTCTTTTGCAAATGCATATCTTGAATAGTTAAGCAAAATTTAATCCTGGTATTATGCTTCTTATTAAAATCCTAGATGGTTCTACACTTGTGGATTACAATGATTTTGAGAAGTACAGTGACACTGTAGAAGAAGTTTCATGAATTTCTCAGCAGACAAATCCCTACTTCTAAACATTATACAAACTCCTGCTCAGGAAATCTTATCACAATGAACCTTCTTTTATTAGAAACTTTATGATTATCAACCTCAGCACAGTTTAAACTGCCTAAATACTTCTCTCACATAAATATATTAGCTGTATTTTACTGTAGCATACTGCATGGGCTCAGCTCAAATCCTACTCATAACTGTTACATTGGCAATAATAAAATGACACATAATTGGATTTTTTTCTGAACTGCTAGTCTTCCCCTCGCCCCAGCAAAGTGCATAGAAACCTCTTCATTGTCAAAACCCTTCTTTTTTTTTTTTTTTTACTTCCTCCTTTCAAATTCCAATAGACACAGGATATCACTATATAGCAAATTAGTGAATCTTTACAAAACTTCTAGTAATACTGAAAAGAAATAGCATACATTTAGGCTCAGTCTATCTTACAACATCCACTATATTTGAGAATGCATTGTAAGAGAATGATGTACTGAATACGTAACTACAGTATTTCACTTTGAATATACAGATGGTACTAACAAAAGTTTTTTACTATAGATAATTAGTGCATGAAATTTTTAAGTCATCGAAAAATGCAATATCTCAAGAGTCCTATTAATTATGATTTATGATAAAAAGAATTTCAGGTTTTCTGGATAGATTAAAACATAACAAAAACCTGTTTCTCAAAGATACTGCAATGCCTTTTTCAGAAGAATATTTACTTTGAATAACTGTGATTATTTATCATGCACTATCTACTCATCTGCTTGTGCATTAAGCTATATTATAAATTCTATATCAAAATGAGAAACTCAAAATAAAATGCACTTTTAACTTTTGGATTAATTCCATGGACTAGCTTGTCAGAAGTATTCGTATCCTGACACTTCTATTTCTATTTAACTCAAAACTGAGTCAGCAAACCCAATGCAAACAGTTCTAATTTCACCTAGCTTCACAGTCTACCATACGGCTATGAAAAGATGAGTTGTAAAAGGCAGGAATGATCTTCTAGATATGATCGTGGGAAGGAAAGCTGTTTCCTATGACTGGTCATAACCATCAGCAGAACGTTTTTATAGTATAGCACTGAGCAGACAGAATCATCCAAGCAGAAAACTTGTGTAAAAAAACCTTTTGGGAAAAGGAAAGACATACTCTGTCTTTAAGGTAACTTGATTTAATGAAGTGAGGAGAATCAGTAGTATCTCTCTTTGAACTCTTTGGGGTTTCTAAAAGATACTGACTGGCCTGACACACAGAATCATCTCAGGTGAGACTCCTTTGCTTTACTGCAAACCCAAATGTACTATCACTCTGGTAGCTCAAAGAAATTAAAAATAAGAAATAAAAACCAAACTGATCTCTTAAAACACGAAGATAGTGAATTGCTAGCTGTAAACAAAAATGCTGTCCAGGAAAAAAGAAAATCAATCACAAAAAAATATAAGTATTAATCACAAATAACTGAATACGGTTAATAGTTGGTGGGGTTTTGTGTTTTTCCCCCCCCCCCAAAAAAAACATGATGCACGAGGTACTTCAGGAACATCAACATTCTTAAAACTAAGGTCATTTGCTCCAGTTGTATAAGTTGCTTTTTCTTTTTCCTCTGCTCCATTAACAGTATAATTATTTGTGGAAACCGATCATTAACTTTGTGTATTTGTCACAGCAAGAACCTGAGTCCATTATTTTTAAGGTTTTTTTTGAGCTCCCTATGATTTTTGACATTTTGGATTGAAATGAGTGAGTGGGAGGGTAATGTGCAGGTGAACAGCTGCACTAACTTTGCTGAGAGCTTTAAAATAATAGTTCCCAGCACTGCATTTGTGGTGGGCAAAGAGCGAGATTGTGGAGCTGCGCTACAGGGGGCAACAGCATCAGTCCAGCAGCCTTGAAAAACGAGCTCAAACACCTGCACTGGCCAGAGGCAATCACAATTAAAGAAAAAGATCTTTAAATTTAAAGAATCTTTAAAATATTCAAATTGAAGAGAAACTCTCAAGTCTTCAGCAAAGAAAGGGATCCAATCTTCTATCTGCCTCTGGAATCTCAGGCATTCCCTTTGTGTTTCCCTACGCTGCAGAAGAATAAAACACACGCAGACTTCAGCACGCCTCAGGGCCTCCAAACAGCCTTTTAACATAGACGACAGACCTAGCGCGGGACCAAGGAGTTACAGCAAACTCTCAGGGGCAGCACATGAATACCAAAAGTAAGATTTTATAAAAGTGAAATAATAATAATAAAAAAAGACCTAGTGATTAATGCAGTACTACAGAACGTACATGTGCAGTTTAATACGAAATCAATGGGGCATTTATAATAGCGGCGATTTGCAAAGTTCATTCTGTTTGGTTCCTTTGCCATTAACTTATGTTTAAGAAACCTACAATAGTATTTGTAAACAACAAAAGGACCACAAAAATATCCTGAAAATGCCTCTTTGATAAGAAATTGGGGAAACTGGAAAAAAAATGCCTTAGGAAACAAGTACTGTATTTAGAACATAATGTAACATCTTTATATTAAAGATACATTGGAGAGTTGCAAATCACAGTATCTGAAAGCAAAATAACTGTGAAATTTTTAACCACAGCTACAGTTTCACTGAAACTAAATTCTGATTTTTCTTCTAATAAACCAGAGTTTGTTTTGACATGTCAAATATAATAGATAATTTCTAAGTTGTCATGGAAGCGAAAGAATATTTAATGTTTGTACTGCAAAAACAATAGCTACAAGAATGAATCACTTGTTCACAATCATGAGCTGCTAAATAGAACAGTCTGGGAGATATTTGATAAGAGTCTAAGCTCTGGCCTATTTGCCAGCACCAAAAGCAGCACTTGTTAGAGTTTTTCTGTCTTCATTAGTATGTGTAATTTATTCAAGAGACAAGTAGGTGATAAATTATCCATAATCGTAATTTTAGCAACAGAGCAGAGAAGGGTTTTGCAGATTTCCTGCAGGTGATTTGCTGTGGGTTGCTCTCTGTATGTCTAACATGCGATCACACACGCTGCTGGCACGTTTCCTTCATGAACAGCATCGCCCACGAGCAACTGAAGTCCAGGGACATGAACTCAGGAGAGTAATCTGTCTGTGCAACCCTGTTTGCCATATTCATCTCCAGAAAAGGGCTGAACGCAGCGAGACCTGGCAGCACAGCTGACACCACAGCAGCTGGAGGTATCTGCCCAACTGCTCTTTTTATCCTCTGCCACCTTTAGGGAACAGTTTTCTGTTGCATCTTTGAGCAAGCCCGGTCAAAGGTATGTGGATAAATACTACGATAATCAGACTGTGTGTTATACAAAGCGAGAACTAAAGGAGCACTTTTGGTGATTTATTGTAACGATGCTGTTAACACCTCGTACCTGAGACCCTCACGCTGCACAGGGAGCCACACCTGGTCCCGCCGTCTTCAGCAGAAGAGTCTGAAACCCCAACTGCTGCCAAAACTGCTTTAAGCACATCCCGATTTCCTGTGACTCTACCTAGAAGCAAGTCACTAGCAATGAGCTGCTGCTATGGAGTCTCTGATCATCAAGCAGACTTTCAGCTCCATGACTTGTGTCTGGGTAAAAGTAACGCTCCTACTGAGTTACTGTGAGACCTGCCTTCTGTAATTCCTGAATAGTTCAAAAAAACCCAAACCCCATTATGACTTTATTAAAGATTTTTATTGTAGCTGATGAGTCGTATCATCAAAACAGTTTTCTCACATAGAATTTTTTCAAAACAAGACAATATGTATTGTGAAATCAAAGAAAAACTAAGTTCACTTTAAGAACTAGGGCAATTCAAAGCCACTGCTTGCTTGTCAGTTAGAAATGTGATATTCAATGGTATGTACATTAAAGTCCTGGAAAAAAATAGATCTGTTTCTTTTCCTCCCATTGTTCCCATACTTGGAAGCATACGGAGTCTCACTGACGATAGGAAAAACTCTCTGAGCTTTCATTTCCAGCTTTTTCCTTACCAGGGTGACTGAGACTGTTTTTATAAATGTATACATCTATTTTAAATCCTGCATTTTAAATCATCAGTTTCACAAATATTTTCTGTCCCTATGGCACTGATAGCTATAATCAAATAGCTGTAATGGATTAGCCTTACAATGCCAGATGTCTATGAAGGACTGGCACTGTAAGAGAAATGGACCAACTCCACAGCTGGTACTGAGTAATCCATTCCTTCGCAGAGTCACAAGTTCTGCTCCTGGAGCTTGGGCTTCATTCATTGACTTCAATTTACACAGACAAAGGAAACAGACCACAATTAAAAATGTGATTTAAATCAAATAATTTAAATAAACCCTCCGTTTATCTTTTAATGGTCTGATACTTCTATTCTTACCCGATTGTGGACCACACAGGTTTAAGGAGGCTTGCCTGGCACCTCTCTGGAACCGCGAGTTAGGCACCCCTAGCACTGCTTTTATGAACAAAGTGTACATTTACCAGCCTGTTTAGTAACTATTAGTCATGAACAGCAGCATTCAGGTAGGTGGGACATCTTTGGGAATAGGGTCTGAAACCCTTAGTTTTACTTCTCGAGATCGCTGTATTCATGGGATGGCAACTGCAGAAAAATGACGCTCTGAAAGCCTCATAGAGCTGCCTGGAAACACACTGTTCTGCAGGGCTGACAGATTTGGTTAATTGTGAGGAACTCCTTCTCTCATAAAATGAAATGGCTTTGTGTCACTTCAACAAGTGTATACCTGGGAACTACAATACGAATTAGTCTTAATTTATCTGCAGTATTGCCTGCATGCTTTATGAAAAGTATATGTGTGTATACAAACAGGGTAGAAATTAACTGCCGCCTGAGGCTCCCACCAAATGTCAATGAAGCTGCCAGACTTTCGGGGGTTGGTATTCTGTCTCTCTGCCTGGGGGAAGCTTTGTATTCCATTTATTGTTGAATAAGACAACCAGTTTGGCAGGGGAAACAGATTAACAAATTACACAGCATTTTTTTAAAAGGTGAACATAACTTACTGAAAACAAATTTAAGGAAGCTTTCTTATTATTGTTATGACTATTTTTCAATGTACAAATCTGGAGAGGGAAAAACCATTAACTGTCTGTAAGCAGGATCTAATACGAGCAATATAAGTTAAAAATGCACTCTTGGCTTTGTTTTATTATTTCACTATTTTATTAAGATATAAATATTGGTGGGAGAAGCTGCTGCCATACCCAGCCAGAGGATGTAAAACACAATTGTGTTCTAAACCAGACACTAATTCACTGACTGTTAAAAATACTTTGTTCTTTCTATTAAACAAACACATACATTATCTCCAAGTCTGTCTTTCTCTTTGCAAAGAAACACTACTTAACCATTTCAAGCTTAAGTCTGTCTTAATATTGCCATAGCTTTAGAGATGCACGAATAGTTAGGTGCTAATTGGCATCCCAGTTCTATCCAAACACAGAGATTCAAGCCCAAATTCATTAATTACACTAAAATACACAGGGTGCTATTTCAGACAAAAAGGTATTATGGTTGGGTTCACCTCACATAACACCTACCCTGGTTATTTCCATACACAGACTTTGTGATTTGAAGGTCCTTCCCCTGTCCATCACCCCCAGAACCAAAAAAGTCTCCATGTCAAGCAGAATGTAAAATTTCCAGCATGCTTCCACGCTGGGTTCTTTGCATGCTGGTCCTCTTGCTGAGGTTGGGAGATCCCACGTAAAATGGCCTATTTTTGGCATCGATTGTGCTGAGATAAGCCCTAGTTTGTTTAGTCATATCATTATACCTCTGATCAAACTCTTCCTCTAGGGTGTAAACTGAGCCATTCTGACCCAAAACCTCCACATGCAGCCAAACGTTTGGAGAAGACCTACAGCCAACTGGGGTGTCCTCTCCATCAATCTGTACTTCAGTAACATGGCCAGGTGACAAAAAGGGAATGTGGGGTTCAGTGTTTCAGGGGTTTTTTTCCTAATTTTGACTAGAACTCAGTTTTACCTTGCGATCTGAAAGAAATCAGTGTTTACAGAAACCATCTCTGACTGCAGGGATAGGAGGATTTCTGTCTCCTCAACATGTAATTAATTCAGTGTTCTGAGAGGCTTAAGGAAAAACAGAGCTATAAAATTCACCATCTAAACACACACTTTGTTTGGAGAACACAATGAGAACATCTTCCCATGACTGCTGGGGCTCCCTGAATACACACATGAACTGTCTTACACCAGAGAAAAACTTAAGCCAGAGAATGGTGTGACAAGTCTGCTGGATTGAGCACGTCTCCAGGGACTGCTATGGCGCTGCTCATGCAACGTGAAAAGCTCTTTCATCAGTCTGGCAAAGAGGGCAACGGGGGCAAGGGGACATTTCTTGTACAAGAGCCGAGTTTCTTCTGCTCCCTCCGAGTAACAGTTTCCCTGGGTTTAACTCTCATTACAACAATAACACAGCGACTAGAAAATGCCATCGCTGCAGGTGTCCTGTAGCTCAGATGCTTGGAGCACATGATTTCACACTTTCTCTCCATATCCTGAGTATATTACACAGTGTCTGTGCCATTCAGCGTACACTCAGCTTATGCTTTTCCAGGATCCATCTCCAGGATCCATTAAAGGTTACCAACACACTCTCCATCAGCTCTCGGTGTTTGGCAACAAATATTGGCTAAAGGGTTCTTCGCTTCAAGGGAATGATTTGCAAAGAGTTACCAGTTTGCAAACACAGAACATCAGAAATAAAAAGGCCCAAGAGAGTGCTGTGGCAAAGAAGAAAATCCTCACAGATGGAGCATCTACTTTCTCATTTTCTCTCCAGGAGCATTCTTCATCATTTAGGTTCTTCCCACATTTAGTCATACGGCAAAAATATCTTTTGCTGTCTCTCCTCAAGCCATCATTTAGCAAGCCATGGAAAAAGATTGAAACAAAACTACAAAAAATTACTAGAAAAGAATAAAAATAGTTGCACAGGACTACCATCTTTTCCTTTAGAATATTTTGTCTGTCATGGCTAGTCTAACTTTTGTCTCTTTTTCGACAGATGAGCTTTGCAACGCCAAGGGCCTTCCTTCTGCAATTCCGCAGCTGCCCGGTGACTCCAGCCCTCAGCTGCGGGCACAGGTTTCTGCCTGCTCCCATGCTGATGTTCCTGGCTTGTTATTCTCATGGCCCCACCGCTGCCAAGCCTGGTGTTGGTGTTTTGTTGGGTTCCTCATGGCATGAAAATCACTATTTCTTTTCTCCCCCTCTTCCTACCCCTTGGTTTTGTAGCTTCTCTTTTCTTTAGAGGAAAACAAGACTCAATAAATAATTACATAGATAGTAGTCATTTAAGGAGGTGACAAGCATGACCCACTAATACATCTGCAGAAAGCTTAACAGCCAGAGAGGGTGCAACACCCGCTTGGTCACATCACCCGCTGCAGCTAACAAGGGCCCCTGAAGCAGGAAGGAGCACAGGGACACCCGAGTCCTGATGAGAATTACACAGTCCCTGTGGGACAGGTACCTGGAGGGTGACCTCTGGGAGCACTGGGAAGGCACTTGTCTGGGAGACCCTGCTGACCACTGGCAATTTTTCCTTTTTTTCTGTCTCTCTCCCCTGTTCTTTTCTATCACTTACACCCCCAGAGTTGACCCGTGCCATTAGCCATGGGCCCCACAAGTGAACCCTGCAGCACATCAGCCCATCTCATCATCCTTTCTGCAATGCTCTGCAGTTATAGCCATAAGTCATGCCAGACTAAACCTCAAAATAACTCCAGACACCATTCTCTTATGCTGTGAAAGACGAAGGTAATTTCAACAGGAAACTAAGTTATAGCATTAGCAAATTTTCTGGATCTCTCTCACTTTAAAACAAAGGGGCCAATAGGGATGTACAGCAAAGTAACAAAGTTCCAAAGGAGAAAAAAAAAATCTATGAAAGCAGCTGTACTTATCAAAAATTGTATTTTAAATTCTATTTTGATTGTATTTTTGCCTAAAATGCTAAATATTCATTCTCATGGCAGCTTTTCTGGGTTTTATGTAATTAGGTACACTAGGTATACTATTTACCATGGCAGCAGTGCTCAAATCTCATTTATTGAATGGACATCATTAGAGTGAGCAGAGCTCAGAAAAGTTATTAGAGCCTCATCTGAACTATGAAAATGTCAAGTCAAGTGGGAATGGTGAATGGTGATAGGAAACTTATTCCAGTTATCTTATGTTAATGAGAAGAAACAATGCAGAGTTTTCAACAAAACCCAAACAAAGCAAGGAAAACAGCTACAGGAGATGCATTTATGAGCAGAGCCAACAATATATTCAGTTTTATATATTCCCAACATCATTAAAATATATCCATCTTACCACTAGTTGATTATTGCTTTTACCTGCAATTCACACCATCAGCTTTAGCATGCTAGGGGTTGCCAGTTACATTGACAAAAACCAGTTGTATATATAGGCAAGTAAAAAACAGCAAAAAGCCTCTATAGAAACTGTGAGTTATAATTGCTCTTCCCTCAGTAGTAAAACGAATGTGTCACATCACTTCTTTTTTCATAAGCTTTACTTTTCCCCAGGACATGTCTTCTCAATTTATTTGAAGAAGTCAGAGAGGTCTGACAAGATTTTAGAAAAAACAAGCATACATTAATTCTACGAATTTTTGAAAAATATTGGTCATGTTCAAAATCTCTGTTTTTCCCTTGTTACACACCCTTATTCTGTCAGAGTGAAGATGTCTTTACAGGACTGTCAAATAAACTTGCAAAGACGCACTTTTTACATCAATTTTGGAACAACATGTTGCAATTCAAATTAAATTGTTTGTTTTGTTTAGGTTTTTTTTAATACAGAATATATCCTTTCTGTTTTTCAGATACAGCTTTGATACAAGTAGGAAACACACTAACTCAGGAGCATTACGTGTAAAATACATATTGCCAAAAAACCCAGACAGAGCCTTACAAAATAATACCTCCTGACCATAACAGCGGGCATCCCTGGCGCACACTGCGTGTACTGAGGTTACTGTGCACAGGACAGGTTTTTCTTCAAGACCAGTAAAGGAGAAGTATTGGCTATGATCTTTTTTCTCTCCTTTAGTGTATGTACATCTAAGTGTTGTTTTTCTTTCCCATTCTGTTCTCCAAAAGATCTTTAGCACCTATTTTGTCAGAAAGCTTAAAAGACTAAGGCAATCAGAAAAGAAGTGCAACAGTGACTTCACAGAAAATTGAACCTGAGCCACAGAGAGGAAAAACGATCTTCAGTAATCCCTGCAGGGCATCTCTTCATTGTTTTGCATAGACCTGTTTGGTATGAATTAATACCTAAATTTTGGACTTTCTTTTTTAATTGAAAGACTTGTTCAGTTTTTCAAGAACTACGCTTGCAGTATAAGTCTATCTGCAATCCCACCAGTGATCAGCCAGATAAACCAAAACCTACAGAGCAGACAAGACCTGAATTGGAATACTTGGTTCTTGGCCAGAAAAAAAACAGCATCATTAAACAATAACAATTAAAAGGTAACACTCTAGCCTTCCTATACATTTCACATTAAAAATGGTATGACAAAATACCAGTAAAAACACCTGACAGACAACCTTCAGAAATTAATAGGTAAGAATGGGTACACCATAACAAAAGTTTCACCTTTTTATTTTCATTATTTCTGCTTATTTAAGACCCTGTCACATTGATCTTGTCCGGGAGGACTCTAGTTTCCCTGTCTTCGATGGGACCGCACAGTAAACTTGAGTGTGCAGAGCACACTGCCAACCATAAACCTGCAGGTATTTATCTATACACGTGGTGCAGGAAAGTCAGCAACCCAGACTGTGCCTGTGCTCAATTTACTAAACTTAAATCTGAAAATAAAAGTTCCCAGAGGCCTGATATGGCCATGACACCACTGTCACATAAAGCTCCAATACAGAGAGACTTTCAAACTCAGCCTCATGTGATGACACCAGAGCCAGTGCAACAGTTCCGAACAAATGCAGTCGCGGCAGAAGGGGGATAGGCACCGCACGAGAAGGGAGAGGGAGGAAAAAAAAGACACAATAAAGCAGCAAGTAGAACTTGTGCTCCAGGCCTCCTGGAGTCATGGTTGCACAGTTCATAAGGTTTAAAATTTGAAAGGCTATTTTGCTTTATTAAGAAATGTTATCTTGATCTATAATTACATCTGGACCATATAAAATAAGCAATTAATTTTTATCAATACAGATTAATACAATTCATGTATTTAAGATCCGAGGAACTGATCTATGTGTTTGTAATCTTTGCTCATTTCATTTTGTGAGGCTGCCTATTACTGGCTTATTAAAGCCTCATTATATTACTAAGTCCAAACGTCAATCCTGGTTCCAGTCCAGGCTCTTCTCTCTGTATTTAGTAATTACCAACAGAAGTCATTTCCAATAGCAACGAGGTTGACACTTGCTGACCAACACAATGTTTACAGAAACATTCTGAGACTTCATCTCTTCAGCCAAAAGGATGTATTTACTCAAGACTAATTTGCAGTATTGGAAATGGGGCACAAGGAAGATGTTCATATCATCTATCGATGTACGCATATATTTTACATGGGGAAAGCTCTCAGCAGAGATACCCAGTTTACACAACCATCTGTCTCACCATGACAAAAACAAGCCACATGTCCTAGTAGACCATCACATGCTTATTAGAAATGGACAGCAGAATCTGCTCCAGCTCACATCTCCAGCTTTCATGCCATCTACAATGGAGAAGCAATTATTTGGTTTCTAGCACAAGTTAAGGTTGTCATATTTCATACTATTTTAAATATGCAGGAAAACTCACCGCAGTAGCCATGACCATGACCATAAAACAACTAAGATCAGCTCATTCCTACAATAGGTGGTATTTTCTTGCTATTTTTAAAGTATTGTGGCATGAAATTGCAATTAAAACAAACAAATAAAAAAGTGAAAATTGTCTTTGAGAATTTCAGAAATCAATGAAATAATGGCTTCATAGATAAGCATTCCACAGTTAGGAGGACTATCTAAGAGATATCTAAGTAAATAATTAGATATATCACTATAAGCCTAACAAGCATTAATAATCACACCAAATTACACTGGATTAGGAATTTTAAAAATATCCTCCACATTAAAACAAGAAGACCTAATCTCCCAGGAACAGCTTCCAGGATTCTGTCTAATGTGTTGTCAGTATATTTCAAATTCAGAAATCTGATTTTGAAAAAGCAACAGATTTTTCAAAGATTATGCTCACACTAGCTATATATGATACACATCTGTGAATTAAAATAAATACATTTAGGAAAATATCAAAATGTTCCTTAAAACCAAACATATGGTAAGTGCTCACTATGTCAGGCTCAAACTAATTTCTCCAGTAACTGTTCCTCTCCGCGCCTGACTAATTTCAAGCTTTTGGGTTTTGCTTGTTTGTCTTGGTTTTTTTTTTCTTTTCTTAATTTTATCTCTTGCAAAGGTTTAATAAGTTCAAGAGGAATATGTGTAAGATCTGAAAGAACAATTTAGGAATGTTTCATTTTAAATGCAGATTAGAAAAGTAAGGTTTTATTTTTATTTTCAGTTTAGAAAAATAAACACCTTAGTGATAAAAGGTTGCTTATGATTAGGAGAAAAAGGACACTACAAAGGTTCTTTTGAAGAATAGACAAACTAAAGGAAAAGGCTCAGCTACTCAGATTGTTCAGTAATATTTTGCTGAGTTGTGATCTAAACCAATTCCAAATGATAAATTTAGAACACAGATAGCAGGAAATAGAAAAGAGAGGTCTCAATCTTTTTGTGAATCTCTCCATAGGCCCTGAGCCCAAAGCCTCTGATATCTATGTGGAGAAAAGAAAAACCTAGTAAGAAATTTCCCCCAAAAAATCTAATGTATTATCGAAGCAGCACCAGCAAAAAGCATCTTCCCTCTAAAACATACATGCACCCGACTGGGAGAGTCTGTTTTGGGACAGACAGCTTTAATAATTCTGAATATTAAAAAAACATCATAAGCTTTTTAGAAATGAAACTTTGACCTTTTCAAAAATATGGGAAAAAATATTATGAATAAACCATCTCAGCAGGTCAATAGAAGAGACAGGGAAGAGAAAAGGAAAGAAAAAAATAGTCGACTACACCAATAAAAATTGAAGAATGCAATTTCTAAAGTTAGAAGCCTACTTGAACTTGAACCAGGAACTCCCACCATCGTTTCCATTTTTTTTGTTTCTGTATCTATTTAT
Organism: Syrrhaptes paradoxus; assembly: GCA_013400615.1. Classification (NCBI taxonomy): domain Eukaryota; kingdom Metazoa; phylum Chordata; class Aves; order Pterocliformes; family Pteroclidae; genus Syrrhaptes; species Syrrhaptes paradoxus. The sequence goes on along the minus strand of VZTO01023912.1, from coordinate 314,293 downwards.
TAACATACCCACATTTCAAAATGTTATTTTAGGGACTCAAACCTGTACTGACTGGGGATACCTACTTCTCCTTGAAACACTGCTGGGAAAAAGATTCTAGGAGACAAGTTATTTTTTCCAGTTGTAAGGTTAGAACAAAAGAGCCAAGCACAGATTTTTCAGATTTCTCTAGTAGCTTTTCCTGGCTTTCTAAAATATGAAACAATATATTTATTAATACTTTTGGCACACAGAATGGGTGAAAGTTAGTGAAACCAACTGTGGAGAAGCCTTCCCCAAGGCTGCAGGTATAGCAGTGTACGTGGTTTCCCATCGGCAGCTGGAGAGAGACTACCTGGAGCACAGGAGTTTTTTGGCAGCTGTGAACAGACAACTCTGGACACCTTTCCCACCAATGTCTAAAACTCCCTGCAGTAGGGTTCCTCAAACTGGGGGTTTTGTGCTCCTAAGTTCCTCAGCTTGCCCTAGATAGGTTTCTTATTAAAAACAAACAAACAAACAAACTGATTTGATCTAGGTGTTCCTGCTCCGGCAGGGGGATTGGACTAGATGATCTTTCGAGGTCCCTTCCAATCCCTAACATTCTGTGATTCTGTGAACAAACACAAATAAAACCCCCAAAAAACCCAAACAAAAAACCCCCCACCAAAACCAAACCAAACAAAACCCCCAACCAACCAACCCAAAACCCTGAAAACAAACAAAACACATACACACAAAAAAACCCCCACACCAAAAACCCAAAAAACAAACAGTTAAAGTGGATCCAGTCCATTATTTTTAGGCAGCTACACTTGGAGGCCAGCGGATGACAACAGAATGGAAAATTCCTTTCCTTCTGCAGCTCTGCAGGTGCACTTGCATCATGAAGGAGTTTCTGAATAAAGCAAATTGTACATATTACTACTGTCTTCAAAATAGCTTATGAACTTTTCAGTCCATTGTGATCACAGTTCCCTGTATTAGAAGGGAGCCTATGCCCTTAAATCTTAACTCCGTGAACTCTTTCCTTTAAAGTACCCGACGTGAGAACTTTTTCAGGAACAGGAAAGTCTGAACTCTAATGAGATCCTCTCTGACAATTGTAGAATAAAACCTTCTATTATATGTACTACAGAGATTGGAAACACATTTGCTATACCTCTCATTTTTCTTTACGATCCTCTCGGTCCCTTAACTAGAGTACAATGTCCCTGACTTGAATTTATATCATGCTTTTCAAGATGCAATAAGCAGCAGATTGCAGAACCTAATCGCTTAAGGAAAGATAACTTCACAGGGAGACAGACTATTGTGCACCAGACTAAACAAAGCAATACATTAATGCCTGCAGTAATAAATATATAAATATGGACAAAGTGACACTTCTTCATATTCCTGCTTCTTTGAAAATCAACAAATTGACTGCCTGAGCAGCAAACAAACAAAAAAATACTTCTGGAGTATCCAGCATTAAGCAGATTTTCTGTGGTGCAGCAAATAATGGAAGAAGGTTAAACTCATTCCAGAAGGTAGATTTAAGTATCTGAGTCTCTGCATATAGTACAGAGAGTATGGGAGGCAATGCACAACAGTATGGCACAAATCTTGGTATCTTGACTGTATATCCTCTGCTACCCCACACAACAAATTTAAGTGTAAGGTACAAAGAATAAAACATGGGGCCTAGACTTGGAAGCCTACCTGGGGCGATCAGTGCAAGGGGGTTCAGGGTTCAAGAGTTTCCTGAAGCTCTGCTAAAGCCAAAGAAGTAAAATTTCCATTCCCAAATGAATGGGATATCAGCTGTTGCTATTTCAGAACTATAGAAATGGCTTTCTTGATTTTAAAGTTTAGAAACTGCGGTGTTCATAAACACACAAACATTAAGTCCAAATGAAGAGCTACATTAAGATCCCAAGGCAGAGTACAGGCTTGTAAGACTTGTCTTCATACATGCTGTGAATTGTGGCCAGAAATTAAGGCTAAATTTTGAAAGCAACACAATGCCAGTGCTGTGGGGCTTTTGTTTGTTCGTTTGTTGGGGTTTGGTTGGTGGGTCTGTTGTTTTTTTTTTTCCCCCAAGGGGACAAGATGAAGAATAACAAAACAGCTGCTGAAATAAAGAATCAGAGAATGCCTAGAGTTGGAAGGGATCTTAAAGATCATCCAGTCCCACCCCCTGCCATGGGCAGGGACACCTCCCACTAGCCCAGGTTGCTCAAAGCCTCATCCAGCCTGGCCTTGAACCCCTCCAGGGCTGGGGCATCCACAGCTTCTCTGGGCAACCTGTTCCAGTGTCTCAACTATGTGTCCCATGACATTACTCTTCTTGTGACCATACTACCTCTAGTTCTGTTTCGATCAAGCTATCTGGCCAAGCAACATGGAGCCTCATTAAAACTTAATTTCTGCTGAAAGTGGAGCACAGGAGCATTACCAGTACATTAGCAAATCTTCCCACCTCTTCATTTGGATAGTGTCATCAGTGTTTGAACTGAAGATTAAATCATCTTAACTACTGACAAAGGTGAACTGAAGATTCAGTTACAACGTCATAGAGAACTACTACAGGCTTCTGAGCGGAACCAGCACATCAGCCCCCGTAGATAAATGGTGCTTGAAGCCTTTTAGCTATGTCCAACAGCAGTAATATTGTGTAGATACATAGCATACTCCACTGACGGACACTGAACAAATTTACACACAGATGTCCTGAAGCTCAAAGCATTCTTGTGGTTAGCAGATACCACTGCCATTACTGCCGCCCTCCAATTCAGACAAGGAAAAAATAAATAAAAAGACTAAAAAATATCCTCCACATCACAACAGTCACAAATAAAGGAACAGCACTTATGTCCTCCTCTTATTATTTGGTGATTATAATTTCTTGCAACAACACCCTGTGAGACAATGCTTCCTTCTATCCTTCACTATTGCACACATCACTTCAAAAAACTTTCTTTCAGAAGAGAGAAATCACAATATTCTATTCTGCAATATTACAAATATATTTCAAAACAACTGAGTCTTCAGCAGGCCTATCTTAGATTGTGTCCACTGCATCACATGCTCTACATGAGGATTTTCAGAATGGCAAAAAAAATTCACTGTTAGTTTTTAACTTTTAATTTTGGGGTTTTTTTAGCATTGCATGTCCTCCCAAGCTTATTTCATGCTTCCATCACTTCTGACCTATGCAGTTTAAGCACCTGAATACAAAAGCACTGTGTAACCATGACGTATATTCTCTCAAAATGCTCCTCGAAAATCACGCTATTTTTTTTTAAAGAATAAACATTCTACCTCCCTTTATTTTTGCTTTTTGTAAGGAAAGGCATTTGATGAAAAAACTTCATGTGCCCATACAATATCTCCTAAAGCTAAATTTTAATGACTGTATTAAATAATGGCCACAGGCCAACAGGAAAAGGGCTTGCATGGCACTTTAATTGACAGAGTATCTGGAGTGCCCTTGAAAATTATTTAGAAGTTTATTACAGTCCTGGAGGTCAAGAATGAAAGGCTTCTCACAGCAGTTCTGCTGAGGTCCTTCTCTGACCCAGATGGTGTATCTTTGATATTCCATTAATTCAGAAACTTAACACACAGACACCTTCAAAAACTCTCCTCTTTTGAAAATTTGCAGTCGTTCATATACCGTAGAGCTCAGTAGTGTTTGAATCTCTGACTGGAACAGAGATCAGTGATGAAGCGTAATTACTTTAAACCAAATAACCTACAAGATGCCACAAGCTATGGGAGAACACACTTTAAATGTCACTAATTTAATATTCAAGCTGTAAAGAATTTATATACGTTTAAAACAAGTACAAAGCATCACGAGTATTTTATATATTTATTAAATACCTCACAATGTACTTACGCCATTCTTTTCTCATGAACATTGTCACTGTAATGAATTCTGCATGACAGCAGCTGCTAAATAAGTAGTTATTGCTGTACTTAGTGACAAAGTTTGCAAAAATCAGACCACTTCTGAGAAAGGGAGGCACAGGCATTGCCTCCATCAGACATTCTAGCTTACATATTTGTGGAGAAAATAAAAAATGTCTTCATATTGAATGGGAAAACCAAATTTTCATTCTGCCAGAGGACAGAGAATATCTTAATGACTCAACCAGATACACAAAATTATCAGCATGGCAGGCTGACAACAAGAGGTTAACTGACAGATTCAATAGCTTCACCTTAACCCAGGTGTCAGGAAATGTGTCATTATTGGTATTCAGGCCTGGAACAGAACAGGTAAGTGAGTCACATAAAGCTGAATAGGCAAGTATTTAAAATATCACGTGTCTAAGAATAAATTCACAGCTCACCTTAACTTGGAAAAAATTGGGTCTTTTGTGTTTAATTTCAGAGCTTATCTTTCTGTTAAGTATCTTCTCTATATGGTTTTGGAAAAAATTCTATAATATCCACATGTGGCCTAAGTGAAACTGACCAATTTTTCTCTGAGATTTCTGTGTTAAATCAACAGAATTATTCAAAGTCTTAAGAAAATCTGAGCTCAGAATTTGGCCTAATTGATCTCACTGGTATGTATGAATATCATCTCCAATTCAATGCAAGAGCAGTTTAAACATGTTGATGACAGTACAAATCTTCATACATTGCTTCCTTGATTTTCAAAAATGCAGAGCATTTAACTCATATTCTAATTACGACAAAATAGGATACAAGTTTCAAGGGAAATGAAGGACCACACATACAAACCCTGGTTTTAATTCACTTCCTCTCTTCCACACACGTATCAGGTATTCTTAAAAAGGACTTATGAACCGTCAAAATAAGCCTCACCCTCTTATTTCTTTCACAGCACATATTTGTATATCTCCATAGAAACCCAGAAAGGTACATGACCACCATTACATCTGAGAACCATACAAGATACCATCACAAAGGATCATGTTATGGACCATAGGACCCACTCACATGCGCACAGGATCCATACCGATCCTAGCGATTCTAGCTTTTTGTATTTCCAGCAAAAATAAAGCTATAGACATTTTAGGAGAATTTACTTTGAAAGAAATTGGTCTCTTGCTAATACCAATGAGAAGATCATGAATGGTGAAAGGGTACCTAGCCTTAGTCTGAAAACAACTATTGGCCATAAACTCCACATACTGAAATCAGGATATGAATTCCTATCTTCAAGACATATTAGAAACTTTTCCTCACTTTCTTTAAAAAAGATTTATAAATCTGGTCTCCTCAGTAGAGGTGAATAATTTACAGCTCCCCACCCCTAACTTGATAATGAAAATGAGTCCAATTTGAACTTTTAGCTCTTTGACATTTGAGAATATATAATGCAGAATGAGAATGTAATATAAAACGTAGGCTGGATCAACCTATTAATCATTTTGTGATCTTAGTAAAAAAAAACTATTAAGAAAATTGGTCATTCAAATGAATCATTACTTTTCAACAAATGTTAGCTTTTGTATTCTTCATTTGAGAGGGACCCTTACTTTTATCAGAGGCATTTATCCAGTCTCCTTTTTTTTCTAAAACAATACACTGCAGTTACCCTCAAAACAAATATGTCCCCACAGACTTAAATAACAGATAGTTTTTAACCCAGAAAGAAAAGTCTCAAGCATCTCTTCTAAAAAAAAAAAAATCCTTAAAATTCTCTTCCACTTTGTGCCCATTTTTGTAACTATCTTTGTGTGTATCTTTATTACAACTGCACAGAAAACTTTACAGAAGGGCAACAACACAATAACAGCAAGTTTCCCACAGCTAATACTCAGGTAGCAAGACGACTTTATACATAGATTAAAAGTATGAATTATGACGCTTTTATCCTTTTGTAATGACACAGAATGATTTCTGCTGTCAAGATCATGAAATTCATCGCAATCTTCACTACAATTCATATCCCAGTTGAATTTGAATTCAAAACAAAAGGGAAAAGAAGGTCAATGTACCAAGCTAGACAGAAAGAAGACGCCTGAACAGACACTGAATATTCTATTTCAAGCATCCATCCTTGAGAAGCAGGCTGCAATTAAGATAAGATTTACTTTTATGCATCAAGTCCTTTAGTTTGATCTGTGTAGCTGCACACACTTTCCCCCATTGTTTGAAGCATAATTTCAGAACGTTCATCAGAAAAACACGTAAAAAGCTATCAGAAAATACAATTGTTTCATTCTGTCACAGAGCTGGTCTGAACCAAGGACACAGAGGATGATGTGAGCAGCAGTACACTCAGCTAGAGTTCAAGACCCCCAAGCTTTATTTCCCAACTCAATGACAGCTTTATGCAGCCTTGGACAAATCTCTTCCCGTATCTCTGTTGCCCTATCCAGTCTATAACACAAGTGGTCATAATAATGGCACCAAAGTGATACTAAAGGAAGAAATTATTTTGATTTTTGGAACTACTACCACCCAACGTACGGGCATTTCTGATTTATGCAAACCCCAGTATTCCGGTATTCTAGTAGATCTTTTCTCCTTCACGTGTCAGATTTGCCACAGCCATGTGTCCGGTAAGGAACTGGTTAACATTCTCTCAAATATCCACTAGTTATGGCAGGAACTCAACATGGCATAAAAATGCATGATCTTTATGAAACAAGAAAAAGGCAGGAATTTGCAGAACATGGAAGACAGAACAGTTTCTATGCTGTATCACCTGATAATAGGGCAGCAAACAAGGCTCTAAGCCACTTTTTGTTCAACTCTGCAACACAGGAGTACGGCTCAGGGAACACCTCATGAGACAGAGATAAATATCGAGGTAAGAGAACTGCTGTATTGCTGTCCAGCACTGCACGCTTGACTGATCATCTCTCTCTTGAAAAACATTACCAGGACTGAAACCTAGTTCCTTCCCCTTCCTCCTTGTTACCTGAACGCTGTGCCACCAGACCAGCAGCAGCACACATGTTTTCTTGATACGTGAAGAGGCCAGAAAGGAGAACAATGGATTCCCAAAGGGTTCACAGAATAGCAACCTAATAACCACATAAATGATTAAGAGGACTGAACCAGCACCTAGAAATTGGAAATCTGTGATGCCTGGCAAGTTGTAAGAGAAAATTGTGCCCTCTTTGTATGATGTGAACAAACATCAAGTGCATGTATGACTCGAGCATCAATACTGAACAGACACATTTTAGGGATGATAAAACCAAGAACTTAAATAATACAACTAAGTAATAATGTGTATGGTTTAAAATACATTTTTTTTGTTATCTGAATAGGCACTCCTTTTAAATGATATTTCTTGTTTTGTTTTGGATTTGGGGGGTTTCGGTGGTTTGGTTTTTTTCTGCAGTTTCTGCATTAAAAATGCTTTAGCCTATTGCTGCTTAAGTTAGGTAAGAACAAGAGATAGTAATCAGATAGAGAGCTAGCACTCAGAGTTTTAACAGCCTAAAAATGTTCAGCGATGCCGGATATTTTTACACAGACCCATTCTCTCTTGTATATTACAACTGAGAGTGCATGAGAGAGAACGACCATTTAGGTCATTAGAGCAACATTTGCTGCTCACCTAACTGTCTTCGGAGCCCAAGTTTCATTGATTTTCCATGGGACTTATCTTCCCCAGTCACTCCAGGGCTTTTGAAGACGTCATTATTAAGCAGTAATCTAATATTTTTTTTTCATCAATTCCTACCAGCCCCAACTAGTGGAAGTCAAAACCATCTCACTTGCTCACTTAAAACAACTACTTGAAACAAAATCATACAATAAAACCTCGATTTGCCATAAACAATATTGACAGAAGACCACAAAAAACCCACCTTGGAAAGCTGATGGGTGTCGCTCAGTGAAGAGAAACAGATTAAAATATTCAGAAAGGTGAATTCCCACTAGTCATCCAGCCTGTGAACAACACACAAAGCTCCATTTTGCCATACCTTCTCCTTTTGATAAACTACTACCTTCAAGTATTTAGGTGGCTCGGAACAATTAAACTGCCATCTCCGATAGGCTAACTTGGCACTAAATTGTAGTCATGGGGCTAGATCTGATCTATTCTGATCTATTCCAGTCCGATGAACTGTGGGCAGTAAGACAGTGAGTAAAAATCCCCTTACTATGCTGCTAACAATACTAGCAGTATGTTAGAGATTAGCATTTCATCCACAAAAAGCAACAACAACAACAAAAAGATAAGTAAATAAAAGGTAGATTTCTCTCTTTCTTGTGTTTTGGGGAAAATTTGTAGCAGCCCAAATTCATTTTTTATGTACACCTCAGAAGTTACAGAGTAACTTGCTATTGAAAGCTGTCCTCTATATTTGAATAAAAGCAGCAGACAAACGTGACTGAGAACTTATCCCAATATAATGAGTAAGATACAGAAATAAGGAAAAATTCCATAATTTTTCAGTACTCAACTCTGATTTTAATCTCCATAAGTTTCAGACCAACTCCCTGCTCGTGTGGGCTGGCAACGGTTGTCCCTTGGGTTATTACACACTCAGTGCTTCAGAGGCCAGCCATGCCCTAGCTCTGCCTCCTCTCTGATCATTCTCCCCTTTTGGGAAGTGGGGAGTATTCACCACATATCAGCAACATGCTCACCAGAAATTTTGAATATTTTTTTTTTTTTTTATTCCTGGAAGACCTTTCAGCCCAGTCCACAATCCTGCATTTTGTGAAAACATTTTTTTGTTTTTATTTTGGCTTGGGTATTATGACAATCTTGGAAAACACAACCAGTACTGTATTGTTTAAAAGTGGACTTGAATTAATATATGTGCAGGATAGAATTAATTTCCATGATTACTCCCTGAATATCATGTTTAAGGTCATCCTACCCCCAAAAAGGGAGAAGTGCGTGGCTACACAGCATAACTGCTGCAATTTCTTATAGACCTCCAGTTGCAAGATAAGCTTATATCCCTTATATTTCTGCAACATATTGCTCTCTTGCAGATCAGTATTAGGGGATAAGGAGGCAATTATCCTGCATCCTTCTCTCCCACTTGGTAATAATTTTTTCCCTTTATCCCCTTTCTATACTTGTCAGCATTATCTAGTGACAGACAAATGTTACTTCCTGGTGAATACTGAATATTAGTCCTACCTATTTTACAAAAACATAATAATAATATTATGAGGAACATTATGAGGAATATTATTAGGTGGTTACAGACCTCCACGTTTGGTCAGATTCCAGCTATGAAATGAATTAAACTGGAGAAAGCGTACATTTGACATTTCTACAGAAGCTTCTGCAATGAGTCTGTCTCAGAAAATCGTGCATGTAGAATTAACTCTCTCAAATTTGCTTTTTCAAGGAAGTTGTTTGATCTGTATTTCAAGCTGATGAGACCCAAAACCAATTGCCAGCTGCTAGTTGATTTTTGGAGCTTCATTTTAGCTGTGTTAGCTCCTGTTTATTAAATTTAAGATATTTTATTATTATTATTTTTAAACAGCACTTTGTACTTTTTTCCATTGCTGGCAATTAATTTGTTCAGTGAAGAAAAAAAAATACTTTCATGTATTGCTATGTTTTTAAATTCTCTGCTGATGTGTGATTAAGTATTCTCTTTCACACAGAACAAAGAGACTTGTTTCTCTGTTATTTTCTTCTCTTTTGTTTTAGGATGTACAGATGAATCCATTTTATCTTAATTTGATATTTCTAGTAGAAATTAAACTGATTATTTACTTTAGAAAAAAAGATTAAGTGTAATTTTTTCCAAAGTTATAGATAAGCTGAGAATTACATATTTTATGTAGAACTTTTGGGCCTGACTGTGATAAATATTGTGAAAGGAAGGTTACTGTAGAAAGTGTGGCGTAAGTTTGATATGAAGGCTTAAGTCTTAAGTCCAAAAGTACTTCATATTCCACAAGGAGCTGCCAGTCAGTTCACCTTACGTACTTCCACTCTCAACCTTTTCCAGAAGTCAAAACTGTTTTACAGCAAGGAAGGAAGCACATAGTTAAACATTTAACACAGCAGAGCAAGAAAAAGCAGTTGGATCTAGTTTTAATTAGCAAAGATGAAACAGAGTTCTCATCCTGATCCCACATTTCAAGATATGAAAATTCATAGAAAATTGAAGTTACAAAACTTAAAAATTATGGATGTCCATTTAAGAAACAGGTTGAATAAGCTCAATGAACTGATTGTCCATTTGCATTCAAGAAACTAAAAAATAATTCTGATAACTGTCTAACAGAAGAAATCAAGAGTGAAAAAAGTTAGATGCCAGGTTATGGTCTGGTCCTACCAAAAACAAAACCAAAAACAACCAAAAAAACCAAACCAGGCTATATAAAGGAGAATAATAAAATGGAATAAATAAGAAAATGGAAGTCAGATATGGAAAAGACCAGATTATTTTTGGGAGCATTAACATTTACAATAGATGGCATCCCCAGCCCCTATGTACCCAGACATTTATGATATTTTACTCCTGGTTGAGGGGGCTGGGGGGAAGTATTTTAGGAAACAAAGACTACTCTGGGAACAATAAAAGAACCATTTTATATGGAGTTAAGATGCATATGGGTCCAAAAACACCAGCTTAAAAATGTGAAATGCTTATGCTAGATAGGCTATGTGTGGCAGGCAAATCTTCCAGGATGAGAAGACAAAAAAGCGCAATAGTAGTAATAGAATGTATGTTGAGAATGGCTGTGGAAATACTGCAATCCCACAACTGATTCCCATACATCCTTTACGATGCAGTCCTTTATAATAGTGGCAATTAACCAGAAGTAACTCTAAGTGACTGACAAAATTAGTTTGATGAAATACAATCTAATATAAATTTTAAAAGCAAATATGTATCACTGGTTTTAATGAGCATCAACATAGCTTATTTCATAAAGCAAAAAGTTGTAAAATGCTAATACAGTTAAGACAAATAGGGAATTACCTTCTCAATATTTTTTTATCCATTTGCTCCAGCTGTACAAAGAAAAATAAACTTCATGTAAAGCAAAATCTAGCAACCTACACATCAAGGCATGCCTTCTGCTCAGATCTGCATACCTTCAGCTACGTCAGATGGTGTCATTTTAAGACAAGTACTAACCACCCTACAATTCCAACTTTGCCTAATCATTACAACAATGACTCTGTTGAGTTGCAATTGGAAACTTCACTATATTATTCTTCCATTTTAATCATCTTTACAAATGAAAATTTACTATGCCTAAACAGCCTGCATAAAAAAAAAATAAATCTGAGGATATTAGAAAGCAGCACTTCCTCTAAAAGTGTGCTCAAAGGCTTCAGAAAACATTTCAAAGTGCAGGATAAAGTGATTCATTCTCTTTGCATTCCTCAGCCATTGGCTCTGTAATAGAGATGAATCCCTACAGAAGAAGTCTGTAGGACGGGTCTGCAGACCCTGAATGCCACGACGTCCCTCTTTGTTGGCCATCCTAGGACAGATGGCTCTGCACACAGTCTCTTTCATAATGTGGATGGCAATGCCAAAAAAGCAGTTGCTATGCAACCTCAGTATCCCTTCACACCAACACAAGCAGGTGATGCATAAGCTTGAAAAAGCTGGTTGTTCAGGGCAAGGAGCCTGCAAAGATGTTACAGTTCCAGGCTTTCTCAAAAGTCATCATGAAAATAATCTGCAGCAGCTGAAAAGGAGCAGTACGGCAACTTGGTACCACTGCCCGCTGACCTGAACCGAGATGAACCTGGACACGGTGTGTCTGCTGGCAGTCTGGGAAGTGAGCAGCAAGGAATCCTGCCCCGAGGGGTTGGTCCCTGGATCTCCACATGCCAAAATGATTAATTTCTCAGAGGAGCACCAGACAGTGAGACATCTTCAACAAGAGGAACAGAGACTACAGGATCCTGCAGAGTGACACAAGTGTTCGCCCCCTCCCTCAGGCTGTGGAGGTGGTGAAGAGATGACACGGCTGGAGGTGCGAATGATTTAACTGCTAAGTAACTACCTGAAGAGGGGACTACAGCCTTCATTTTGCTAACTCTCTATTAGAAGAACTCAAATTTTGACTGGGATAAATTAGACAATTTCCAGAAATAGTTTTGACCTTGAGCACATAAACCTCGAAGGCAACTACCACACAGCAAATAATTAACTAAGCGGTATATTACCAGATCATACCATAGCGTCCTTTAGCAAGATGGCATTCTACATATTCAAGCAGTGAATTCCTATTTTCCAACTCTGAGTTCTGCACAGATAAAAGTGAACATTAATAAGGAACAGAAAGCAGAGGCTCAAGTATCTGAACCATGAAGAAGAGAATCACTTAAATTGTTGCAATCTTTTGTTTCTGGCACCATGCCGTCTAGTCACATAAAGCTGTAACCGATACCGGGCGGTGTGTGTAGTGGGTTCATTACTGGCTCTGACTGAGTCGGCTCCTGTGGTAACCATGTACTGATTTTTTGCATCCTTAGGGTCAAGAACTCTTCACCTATGCATTTGTTAGCACATATGGGTTCTTATTCCTTCTAGGAAATTAAAACTATCTAATATTTAAGAGCCATAAATTGATTTCTGAGTCCAACTCCCATGTGATACTGAATGGCATCTCTAAGCATCCGTAAAATAAATCATCTGTGAAGCTATTATATTCATAGACTTAAAATATAACAATGGTTTAAATAATTGATTTGTAATACTTTGCTATATGATAAATACTCAGTTTACTGCAAATCCTGATTTGCTGAGTAATAGCTTTCCACTGCTAAGAATTCATCCATTTTAGAATGAAGTACCTTGCCTAGAAATAATATATGATTTTAATATTATGTATAATTTTAATTACATCTGGAGGAGATACCATCTGAAGTACCTCCTGAAATGAAACCCATGTATTTTACACAACATATAAAATTAAAGTCTGATAATGATACTTTTGTAGAATTTAACACAATCATATCTATTTCATTAGACTTCACTCATTAGCCTTGAACTTTTACAGAATTAAACTTTCACTCAGGAAATACAAGTGAGAAGTCTGTTACTGTTCAAAATACTCCTTGTCTTCTAAAGTAAGGAAGTGCCAAGTAAGCTGAACCAACAGAAAAATACAAAATACAGGTTTCTGCAGTGCAAGAAAGCTGTAAATTTTGACCTGAGAACAGCGAGAGACTTTCAGCACAAGTACTATACTCCCAAGCTCAAAACTTGCTTTTTTTCAGGAGTGTGAACAATAAAAATATTTCACACAATTGATGCATCTACTACTACTCTTAAACATTAGGCATTTAAACTTTTTTCCAGCATATGACCAACTCTGCTATCTATAGCAAGATTTTGTAATGTTTTCATAAACAGTTCAAAACAAGATGGCCAAAGGTCTGTCCTTATTACCTCCCTACAATGTTTTTAATCTTTAACATCAAATGAGCTTGTGTTATCATGCAAATAAACTAAATCTATGGTGAATGAAAGAAGAAAAATCCAAAGAAATAAAGCCTCCCTTTTCAGTTTACACAAAATATCATGAGATATTCTGAGGCGAGGGAGAGAATTCACAGATTGCTTCTATTCCGTCCCGAGGTCAAGATTTCACCTTTCTTCTCCTGAACAGTGCTAGCCATTTCATCAGCCTGGGAAACCATGAGCACTTAACTTATATATTTCAAGCTCTAATAACCCATGGCTGCCCTGGGAATTCGTGGGGGGAATAAGTTAAGCACTTCAACTTAGGAAGCAATACTATTAACATAAGGTATTTCAGCTTGTATTTATTTGTGGGTGTGAACCTGGGCTGGGTTGTCTGTGAAATTACTTTATTTAGATATAAATGGATTTAAATATAAATGCAATTCTTAAATAAAATGTATTGTTCTTTCGCACTATACAGGAGTTGATGGTATTCACGCCTGTACATGTCTGACCAAGAAGCTTCTTTGACGAAGAAGCTGATCTGGGCATGCTGGTTTGCTATTTATAGGCACAAGTATTGTCATAAAAAGTAAAGGCAGAAATACTTTAAAACTAAGATGGTGGCTTTAAAAAAGTGCCCATTTTATTTACACTAAATAAAAGCTAAGCTATAGCACACGATTAGTGTAACATTTAAAAAGATTCAGTGCAAACAGTCAGCAACTTGTAGATTTCCTCGGCGTGATCCATTTCCTTCTGTAGCTTAGCAACATTAAGACTATAACAAACAAAAATTAATTGTGCCAATGCTAATTTCCATATGTGATGCTCATCCAAGTGCACTGGAACCATTTACATTTTAACCTGCAACATACCCTACATCACACGCATCCAATAATAAATTCTTACAAGGCAGCTCAGGGAAGCACAGTGGTGTTGTGTTGCATGTAAGTGGGAATTTCACCGTATCGGTAATGCTGACTGTCGGTGGGAGCCAGTGCAGCTGAAGCAGATGTTTCATGTTGATAAGCAGAGACTGCAAAAGAAATTTCTAAGCCACTTTTTCTTTTTTCTTCATTTTCTCTACCATACTTGGCAATAACCGATCTAGCACATTTGCCATGTGCAGCCACTCTGCTTAGTGTAGACTTCCTCATCTCCTTCCCTAAATCCGAAACGGCATTAGTCACGCTACATCACAAACCTCCTCCTTGCAAAGCTCCTCCTCACTCCCTCAACTGGGAACTCTCTCTTGCTATCAGATAGGGGTACTTACCCTTCTTCTGGTTATCCCTTCTTAGGGATTTAAGAGGGAAAAACTTGTCCTATGTCAACACTATTTATCAACACAGCTATAAAATCTCACACACAATGGGAATCTACAATCTAAGGCATACATTATCTTATTGCTAAGACATCTGAATTACAAAATGCAAATTTCAGTACAATTCCATAAAAATTGTAATTATACCCTGCCATATTCACAGCATTTGTTAAATCCACCACAGTACGAACAGTCAAAACTAAAGACTAGCATTACAAACCAGAACTAAAGTAACTGAAACCTCATTCTGAAACTAAGCAAAACGGGTAGCTTGGCAAAAGGAATTTATAGAATAGTCTGCACTGGATGAGACCTCTGGAGGTCATCTAGTTCAACCCCCAGCTCAAAGCAGATCCAGTAAGATGTGGCTGCTCAGGACCCTGCCCAGTCAAGTTCTCAATACCTCCAAGGATGGAGACTCCATACCCTCTCTGGGCCCTAATTCCCAGTGTTTGACCATATTGAACAAAATTTATCCTGTATCACTTGAAATGTCTTGTGTTCCGACCTGTGTCTGTTGCACCTTGTCCCGTGGCTGTGCACCCGTAAGAACAGGCTGGCCTCATCTTCCCCATGCCCTTCCACTTGACAGCTGTGGACAGGAACCTACACCAGAGAGGCAGGGGAAGGGCATCCATGCCAGCCCTGGGGGTACCCGCCTGCTGTTCTGTCATCTGGGAGCAGGAGTGGAGAGACAAAGGTTGACCACCAATCTACCACCACTCCTGAAGAAATAACGCAGTCTGTGCTGAAATGGTCCCAGATTATGTGCCTGCTTGTGGAGTTCCTTCTCTAAAGCAGTAACTTTCCCTCCTGCCCTTGGCATATGAATTTGGATATCCACATCGGTTACAGCTGGGACAGTGTCATTCCAATGCTGCCTCCACCCTTCTCTGACCACTTGTTAGATCTGGAAATAAACTCCTCCTCATAGGTGACATTCCAAACATCAACCTAAAGGACAAATTATTTTTTTAGTGTCTCTGCAGTTTTACTCTCATTCCCCACAAGGGCCACATTAGCTGTGTACCCTAAAATTCAGAAGTCAACTGAGCTATGCAGAGCTTTAGCCTGAATTTCAAGGGAAGACAACGTTTTCCCTCACCAATTAGTTTATAAATTAGATAACAGTTTACAACTAGAGAACTATGTTAGAACGCATTCTAGGAGATGTGAACACACCACTCAATCTCAATGCAACCTGAGCTATAATTAAAAAAGAATGCACAAAAGTTTAACAATAAGATAAATTATACTCAGTGGTTAAAATACTTGAAGTAAAAAAAAAAAAAAATCTATAAAACACACTCTGGAATTTATTGTCCTTTAAAAGCTCTATAATATTAGTTGCAATCACATCCCTACTAATTAAATATATATTAGGCTGCAGAAATCAATATAGTTAGAGAGAAAGTAAATCAAAGGGAGAATGTACCTTACCGATTATAGTGAAAACAGCTTGCTAAAAATGTAAGGACTCATAAACACTGTCAGGCTTTTCAAGATATTTCCTTATCACTAGGTTGCTAGTTTTGTGAAGCCAGAAAATATTTAACACTTATTAAAATTTAGTTGAAGAGGAATGCTAATATGTAAAATTTTATTTTAAGAAGTACAATTTCTTTAATTAATTGAATTGCTAGGATAAAAATTATAGATGTTAGAGGACATCAGGGACAAATTTTTTAACACTAAGCTAAGCACCAGAAGAATTTTTTTCTACAAGCCATTATCTAATTGTATCATCTACATTACCAAAAGGAAAAGGAGACTGGTGTTTTAAATTTCGTCACTATAACTGCACAGCTTTTTCCCAGTCATTGATCACTGCAACATCTGCCCACCTTAAAATGACAATGAGTGAAGATTAGTGATTCCAAAACTCTGTCCTGCGAGTTCCCACCCTATGGGTTTGCTGTGAAGACCTACAGACAGTGTCTCCTCCTCTTCCCCTGCGAGGTGAACCCAGCCTGTCTGAGCGGCTGGCTCAGGGGAGATGTCACCCCGAGAGGCAGCTCAGGGGCTGTGACGCTTCCGGGGCTCCCTGCGAGCGGGGGCACTCCCTGCGATCCGCTGCCCACTGCCAACAGCCCAGCTGCAGGACCACTGGTCCAGCTCAGCTCCACTGGTGACAGAGTGGGAGCTGGGTGCATGTGCGCAGTGGACAAAAAAAGGGGACAGCTGGCTTTGTCCTGTCAGAGAGCTGGGTAAAAAAGGGCAGAGCTCGCTCACACAGACCCAAACCAC
The DNA here is from genome assembly GCA_013400615.1 of Syrrhaptes paradoxus. Lineage (NCBI taxonomy): Eukaryota > Metazoa > Chordata > Aves > Pterocliformes > Pteroclidae > Syrrhaptes > Syrrhaptes paradoxus. Next base: position 297,397 of record VZTO01023912.1, on the reverse strand, counting down.
TCTGGAGCCATGGTCTAGGGGAGACGTGCCCTGTTTAGGCTACCTAGGGATGAGGGAAGCTGCTCTGGAATAACGGTACTGGGCATGAGGCAGCCCCCTGACAGAGCACTCTCTGGAAAAAAGGAGAATTCACACAAATAAGATTTATTCAGGCAAGTTGATGCATATGAACAATTACAGTATGCGAAGGAACAGGGTAAAATGCTCCGAAGTACCTACATGACTTGGCAACCTTCATTTTGGAAACAGATCCATTTTAGTGGGAGTCTGAAACTCCTGTCTGCATCTGATGGCATGTAAAAATCTCCCTTAAGTCCTGTGAAAGTCTCACCTTGATGTAAACCATTAAATCGGAAACAGAAGGTGAGCTTGATTTCATATCTTCTGGCATAATGTGTTTAAAAGATAAATATATATATTTAGCTTACTCCATACATAACAAAAATAATGCCACTGGGTTTCTTAATTCTTGGATTAAAAGTCGCAGCACTGTTAAGACACCCTCGTCACTGATAAAAACTTCTGTACGTATTAGTTGTATTTTAAGTGAAAAAATGCAAACCAACACAAAACAGACCTCTAGCAGTGAAAGACACCATGGACCTGGTGCTGTCTGTCGGACCTGTGCCTGCAGGAATAAATTGGTATGTTGCAATAACTTTATAATCATGCATGAAAAAGAAGTATCTTTCCATCTGGATGTAAATGGATCACTCAAATACCATTAAGATTCTAAACTTGGTGATTCCTATATACACGTAAAGCTTCTAATCTCCTTTCCTTTCTTTTCACCCATTCAACCTTTGCGGTATTTATGACTGGTCAAACATTTACGTTTCTCTGAATTAACTAATGGCTCAGGGTTTTGTGAAGGTCATCATCTTGGTTTACACACATGGCTGAATTACACATCTCCTGAGCTAAAAGCATCGGATATTAAATTTTGAGTTACGTATCCTTTCTGGCAGGGACTGCAAATCACCGCCTGCAGCAGCACCTTCCTTCAGCCTTGACACTGCCCTAAATGTCAGACCACCCCCCAGCCACCAACCCAGGCCCCCTTCTGAAGGTCACTGCTTCCACGCTGTCCAGCCTGAGCTCAGACATCCAGCACAGCTTTCTGCTGGGAGCAGACCCCTGTCCCCAGCAGCACCCTGCGGTGAGCTGGGCTGTGCCCGCAGCCCCTCAGCACAGCCCCACTGTCCCTGAGCCCCTCAGCACAGCCCCACTGTCCCTGAGCCCCTCAGCACAGCCCCACTGTCCCTGAGCCCCTCAGCACAGCCCCACTGTCCCTGAGCCCCTCAGCACAGCCCCACTGTCCCTGAGCCCCTCAGCACAGCCCCACTGTCCCTGAGCCCCTCAGCACAGCCCCACTGTCCCTGAGCCCCTCAGCACAGCCCCACTGTCCCTGAGCCCCTCAGCACAGCCCCACTGTCCCTGAGCCCCTCAGCACAGCCCCACTGTCCCTGAGCCCCTCAGCACAGCCCCACTGTCCCTGAGCCCCTCAGCACAGCCCCACTGCCCCTGAGCCCCTCTCCTCCCACGGAATGGGGCACCCTGAGAAGAGAGGACCCTGTGTAACACAGCAAGCTGAGAGCACTGTTTTTTTCCATCCACTACAGGGTGTCTAGTCCTGCCCACAGAAAACTGAGATTATGAAAAAGACCCTGAGCATCCATTCAAACCCACAAATATTTCTGAAACTGCAGGACAGATCTAACGTGAAATGCTCACTTACTGTCAAAAAAAGCACATCAGTATTAACTCCATAACACTCAGTAATGGCAGGTTCTGTCTTTTCCCCTATAACAACTTGGCTATAGCTACTGCTCCCACAGCACGCTGCCAAAAAGACAAGAGAGGAGAGAATGAGAAGGAAAGAAGAGCAAGAACTTCGCCAAACTTGCTTGGCTTCGACACTTACAAGAGGAAGCAGCCATCTCCCCTAACTACACTTGACTGCAACCCATCACAGAAGGAAAACACAACAGGCAAAGAAGCTGCAGCTGTTACTGGAAAAGATGTACGAAGAAATGCTGCCAACTTTATTTCCAAAAGTATCACAAACCTGAGCATCCCAGGAACCCAGAGTCTGCAGTACGGCTGTATGCAAAGCAGTTAGCAATGCCATTATATGTGTTTAGCTGCCTGCGTGAAATAAAGGGAAGTGTAAATATTCATCCTCTCTTTCACAAAAAAAACAAACAAACAAAAATTCCCCAACTTTTTAGCAACTACTGTGAGGCCAAAGGAAGAAGCAGCAACAGACCTTGCCAGGGAAGGCGGCTCTCTTTAGGGAATCTCGCAGGGTGCTGGAAGTTACACTAAGCTTTGATTTCGGAGCTCCTTACAACAAATTACTTACGTGCAATGTATTAAATGTATAACAGAAATGCAGCGTCATATAAACGGAGACAAAAAGCAATAAAAAGTGCATACATATAAATCCTATAAGCTAATACATTAAACAGCTACAAGTTTCTCACAGCACAGGGTCGCAGATGCACCCTGGGCAGACGGAGATGCAGGTTACAATGTATCTGAAGATTGTTAAAAATTTCCTGCATAATTGTACTACAAAATGTAAGTTTAAAAAATTCTTTGTGATCACAACCAGAAGGGCTAACCTTCCAGATGCAAGAATATTTTGCTGAATACAGAGTCACCCAGAATGGCAGCACTTAGCGATGTAAAACACCGCTGTTAGCACAGCATTACATCTGAACCTTTCAATCATGACCATTTAGCTCTAGACTTTGTTAGCCGCCTCATATAGCTTCTTAGCTGGTTCAGCGAGCTGATGTTGGTAGCACCAACCCATCCATCCCTGCACAGTCAGCTGCTGAGGTGACTGCAGCACTGAGGAAGGGTGATAGGCTCAATCATTTGTGGTCAAAAAGAACAAATTTTAAGCCACACCGCTTTCCCTTCCCTCTTGAAAAACGAAGAGTATGTTGAGGAGTTATTTTAGTTTTGACAGGTAAATAATAATAAATACTAAAACTAAAAGTGCATCTTGGAGTCTGAGCAGCTGAAGAAAAAAAATACATTCACATTATGCTGAATTCTCAAGGAACAAACAACAACATTCATTTTGAGTCATTATTAACCTAACCGACCATCAAATGCAAATACTCTAAACTACGATTCAATTAATGTTTTAACAATTACAGCTTTTCTTAATAAATGCATCCATGCCTTCTACAGATCATTAAAAAAAAAAAGAAAAAGCAGCTCATTTCCATCTGAACAAGCTCACTGGTTTTTAATAAAGTACAATGTAGCCAAAAGAGTGTTTCAAATGAGGATGTATTTGCACAAAGGAAGCTTCAAGAAGCAAAGACACACACTCTGCGTACCCAAGATCATTAACCAGCCTTACCAAACCTGGGACAACTTCAGCTGATCTAGTTGATCATACTTCTTATTAAGATCAACCTCCACCAGTATCGAGATGCACCACGATTTCAGTACTTAACACTGAAGATAAGTCTCCAGTTTCTGGTTCACTGCATGGCCAGGCAATCCAGTGTGGAGACTAACTCCCACCTTTCTGGCACTGTAGGCTTTACTGCTTCAGGAGGTACGATCGCAAAGTTAGATCCAACTTTGTTGATTGATATAACTTGCCTGAAGTTGTTAGGTATGCATCTGTGTGGAAGTATTACATACGTACATATGTATGTACCTTCTCTTCTCTCTCTTTGTTCCCAAAGAGTGGCTACACAGCTGCATTTGGAAATTCAACAAATAACCTGAGAAATAAAATCAGATTTATTTTTGCTATTTAATGCATTAGTTGCACAGAGACTAGCGATGCTAGCAACACTGGCTATGCAGCTGAGTGAGGGATAATAAAACCCAGGGACCAGCGTCCTTTGAGACATTTCAGCTCTGTCACTCCAGAGGGTGACACATTAACTGATGATAAACCAATGCCAGAACATTTCCGTTTATGGAAGGCAATTGAAAATCCTGAAACGTACAATATTTTTGAGCCTTGAGAAAATTAAACTTTGCTTTTGGTCTCAAAAGATTTGGCTGTGATACTAGCAAAAGGTAATATGGTAAATAAATGGAGAAATATGGAGTTATTTTAAGTGCAGCAGCTTCTAGAAGAGGAAATCTTAGCAGAATTGCTATCCCTGGTTGGAAGACATGAGTCACGGAAAGAAAGTTGTTCTAAACAAACTGGCTTTTCTCACTGCTCCCATCTTATCCTGAACTTCTAAAATTAAGTGCACTCAATTACCCAAGTTTCTATATGGGAATAAAAAAAAATTAAAAAAGAAAAAACTAGCAGGAGGGTTGAAATGAAGCTGTAATATTTAATCGGTACTAAAACTAAGTTGGAAGCCAATCAATACCCAATAAATTAATTTTTGTGACAAACTGTTTAAGTTACAGGCTATTAAAGGATTTCTCTCCTCTAACGAATTGATGTCTCACTGCTGTAGAGAATTTCTGCAGTGTTTTATTTCAATTAACCCTTTGATAAATGAAACAGTAATTTGTTGTACTCTTCTGACAGGCAAAGGCATTATAGACTTAACTAACATCTGTAACAGAACTATTTTTAAGTTATAAAGAACTTTTCTTTTAATTTTGAGAATCAATAACTTTTTTTTCCTTGTTTTGCCTGATATCACATCAGTGGTGCTGACGATGTGACATTAACTCCAACTGAGTTACCCCTCCGACCCTTCTCAGCACCAGCGACCCTTCCTTCTCAGTCTTCTGTCTGTGTGTGAACAATCCCACTGACCCGCGGCACAAGGTGTGTGGGTACAGCAGATCTGCAGGAACCCAGATTGCCTTCCTGATGCAGAAATTATAAAAAGAATTGTTCTCCAAAATACACTGATACAACTGGTGTTAGATCTACTGCAAAAGATAACATTTCATGCAACCATTGATCAGTACCATCTGTGCAGCTGTTCCTGAAACCTCGGGAGCTTCACCAAACTTTGCATGCGGTAGAGGCACTTCATCCTGTAGCACTGCTTTTTTGTTATGGTAATTTAAAACTGACAGCATTATTCTACATGACAGAAACACTTCATGATATTACATTAATATTAACACTGCAATAAAATATCTGCATTTTTACAAGATAGATTATAAAATTTAAAAAGTTATTAATATAACCCAAATCAGATTTTTTTTCTTAAACTACATAGTACAAAGTTCCCAATATATTATAATTTTTTCTTTTAAAATGTATGTTGGTTCCTTATCCTTCCTTTTGCCACATCCTAAAATAACAACCTGTGCATGTTGGGGGGGGGGGTTGTGTCTCTGTGTGTGTGTGAACATCATTGTAAGACTTAACAGAATCAGAGAGAGAAGAATGTTTGTCACATATGAAAAGCAGCACCAATAATTATTCAATGAATTTAGAAATCAGCTCCAGCAGTGAAGTATATGAGATTCCTGCTGATATTGGTCATTTGAGAAATAATGATTTATTGCTGTTCAGTGCATGCTTACTTATGTGGATACAATTTTCCACTAAGAAATCAAAACAAAATAAGAAGCCCAAACATTTGCATGGTTCCTTCAAAGAGACCGAGAATAAATTGAATACTAATAAGTATGGTTAGCACAGCTGATTTAGTCCGTGTCCATGAAGTGTAAAACATGCAAAAAACCCCAATGCAGTCAAGTTGACTTTACATATCTTTTTGTAAATGGGTTAAGAAATAAGTACTTTTCTGCACAAAATTAGAGGACAACTCTATAACATTCATTTTTTGAGAACATTTTTAATGCTTGCTATTATTTATTTTAACTTCCACAACTTCATCCATTTGAATGCAGCTACTTTTGATTTAGAGCAAAATAATCAGACTCCACATGTGAAATTTTAAATCAACTCTGATGGCTTAACGGGGGGGAGGAGGAAGTAAAAAAGAAGCCAAATTTTAAAATCTGGCCTTTTAATTTGTGCCTTCAACAATATATGTATTCGACAGCTGGATCTGAAAATGGGTATTAGCATGTGTAAAAAATGCAGGCAGGTACCATATGACATAGAACAGAAGACTGTCCAGCACCATACCCCACAGAGCCATCCTTAACAGGATTGGGAGACTGGAGTACTCAAAAGAGAATCAGAATGCCCCCCAAAAGTATTATTTGATCTTTCTTTTTTGTAAAGTACTACAAGACCTACCCCACCATAGACATAATTCCAGTATGTCGTGCATTACGTACAGTTCTAAATCATTATCAGGGTCAGAAATCTTTGCAGCCAGCACCCCAAACACACTCCACCCACTCCCTTGCCCCTCATTATAATAACAGTTGAAGACAGCCTTTCCAAATGTTGAGTGAACATTAAACCAGTTAAAATGAAATGCATCCCTGTCAGGAGCTCGAGTTTTGCGGGACTGTGAGATAAGGGTAAAGGGTTGCCACAGATTTCCTGTACCAGTTCTCTGGGGTCTACGTCCATGAGGGAGGAGAGGAGACTCATAATTCCTGCGGCTTTTTTCTACATATGAGCAGTACTATCACCATATCTGCTTCTCTTCAGTTGTCCCAAAACACATAATCAATAACTCTAAAGTTTCTGTTTTAACTACAAAATGCACATTTGAATGAATCCAAGTAAAGTGAGTGTTCATGAAAAAAGAAAAGCAATGAGAAGCCGTATTGGTTTTAGTCTATAATGGTTTTTTTGTAATTTTATGTGGTTAACCTACATGGTAACAAAATAACCTTAACCTTTTTTTCTTTGAGGCAGATCTGCCTGTTCTTCACTTTGTTTTACAGAAAAAGAAATCCAAAAGCTTTGTCTTAATGGCAATGCTTGGATTAAAGAGATTTTTTTAAAATAAAATCCTCTAAACCTTTGCCTGCAGATGTGATTGAATATTCCCAAAGTTAGTAGAATTAACAATTCTAAAAATGTACAGTAATGCCAGATGCTGCAGCCAGTTGTTGTTGACTATTTAAAAAAAAAAAAAGTAAATTTGAACACATCCTGACAGTATGATGCTCTCTTACAACTCTTATGTTTCTTACAGAGTTTCGGCTGGGAAATTATAACTGGAAGACATCTGTCCTTGTATCTTATATTCCAAATATCCATAAAGGACAAACTTATTATCAGGCTGGTGAGAGCTTTTGGTTGAAACTATAATTTCTCAGATAATCAATTATCTATCCAATTAGATAGCTTATTGAATAAATCCATCTTTTCCAAAAAGGGAATGACAACTCCTCAACTAATATCCTACAAATATCCTAATCAGCTTCCTACAGCCATCCATGCTCTGCGAAGCAAAAGCCTGACTGAGTCTCATTGTAATTGTGAGCCTAACTTCATCTAATAGCTCTTGCTAAGTAATAAGCTTACCAGATATCACATGAAAATTATGGCACCAAGTTGAATACGTACTTTGTACTGCTCCTGAATGAATATGAATGCCTGTTTAACTTTACTTAGCACTTGATCCTGATTCCACTCAGCTCACAGAAGAAAAACAGTCCTTGATATTAATGCAGCAGAATCAAGTCAGTAGGCACGTAACCCACTCCATTTCTGCAGAATACTCAGTTAAGAGCATTTAACTCTAGTTAAATAGATGCAGATGCCTACACACTCCTAAAATTGAGTTTAAATATTTGAAAATCAAGAGCCAAACATGACACGGTGAGATACGACTTCCTTCTGACCCAGCTGTCATACAGCTGCTGACAGGCTTGAGTCAGGAAAATGGGATCATCCTACTTACTGAGGTGTCTAGGACCTTCCTCTGCAATCACCACGCTGAGGACAGCAGACAGTCTGTACAACGCCAGGGAACACAGGGCAGGATGAATAAAGCACTTTACGAGTGAGATAATGACCTCCAGATGATCTCCAGCCATTCCTTCCAACCTAAAGCGTCCTGTGGTTCCCCAACACAGGCTTAAGCCCAGGACACCAACTGTGTTTTTAAACCATAAATACATAAAAAAGACCTAGATAGCTCCTAGTACGAGGCCACCAAAGAGAACTGGCTGTTCAAGAGAACCTTACAAAGCCAGAACAAAACCATGCATTTTGAGATCCGATTTGTTTAATGTATGCAATCCCCCATAAAACTTAATTCTCTGTGAAGTGCCAGGTGCGTAAATTTTTTGCACTTCCAATAGAGATGCAAACAATCACAGAATCACAGGATGGTTTGGATCAGGAATGGACTTAATTCTGCTCACAGCTGTAACACAGGTTACCTGCCTTTTCCCCTCCTCAGTTAAAATTACATATATGAGAGAAGTTCACGAGGTAAAAGGCTTTTGATGATCATTTTAACTTTAAAATTCACCAGGAAAGTAGTTTTTCTTCTATACGACTCCCTTCAAAATCTTCTAGACATACTTACTAAGTAGAAATCTGGCTAAGCATCACAGTTAGACGTTAGATACCTGTATCCCATCAGTAGTTTCACTTTCAATGGTCAAACAGCAAAGTCAACCAATTGCAACTTTGTTCCACTTCCTCAAAACTGATGAAAAATATATTGCAGTGGTAAGCACAAAAAAGAAGCATTTGAATTTTAACTGGAACTGGTAAGGTCAAAATGATCTGTGCTTACACAGCCAAATGTAGTAACACGGGGTATGAAATGACATTGGGTGAGAATTCCAGGAGCTGATGAATACCAAGGGGGACACAAATAAATTTATGTTGATGTTTTGATGGGGAATTTGAAAGAGATTAGGTTTGTGGCATGCTCCTGAGGGAACCATGACTAAGATAAGAAGTATGAGCTATGAGACTTCATTTCTGAGAATTACTTAGAAAATAAATAAATAAGCAGCCATGGAAGTTTTGATGACTGATGTGTGGACACTTCTGCTTGCAAGCCTTGGGGAAGAGTTTAAAAAGAGTCCAAGAAATAAAGGATTTTCAAGCAAAAAAAAGATATATTGAAAACAGGTGAACAGCAAATACAAAGAGGAGTGGTGGAAGTGAAAACAAGATGATTCCACTGAACTACAGAAAAACAGGAAATTGCAAATGAAACATTTCAACCTTCATGAAGATAGAGTCATTGAAGTCCTTGGTATCTAAATGCCACTGTTCTATTTTTAGGTGTCTGATATTTAACACAAAATATGACCTGTACTAATTGATATTTAATTACTGCATTCAATGTGTAAACATGATATAAAGGAACAGACAAGATGAATTCTTTATAGACATTAAGAAGACGGTGTCAGGAAGGACAGTGATGAGAATTGGAAGGGTTTCATTTACGTCCTCTGAGATAGCATACTGCACACATCAGTCCCTCACTGTCTGTTCCACTAATTTGCATGAACACTATAATTGACAGCTTGTTAACAGCTTATTAGGCACTCCGAAACCCTGCAACAAACACCACACACAAAACAACAGACTGGACAGAGACTCTAGGCACAAATTCTATTTTAACAAACCCAGCTGAAACCCGCAGGTCAAAAAATGCATCTTGGTTGCATAAGAAATAACTATGATCGGGGTGGGGCTAGAAAAACAGCAGGTACAGGAGGAAGAAGGTAAGAACAGCCACGCCAGGTCCGACAAATGGTCCATCCAGACAAGTTTCTTGTCTCCAACAGCAGCAAGCCCAGCGATAGCTCCCACACACTCTCAGCCTCAAGCAATCTGCAGCTCCGGGGCTGCTGAAGCCAGGATGGTGTTTCATGTTTAACAGCCACCGATGGATTTTCTTTTGCTGTGAATTTCTCTAAATGCATTTTGAACCTCTGCAAAGTTTGAGCACAATTAAGTGGTTTAAAATAGCTTGCTATTGCCAATCTTTTTGTCAGTATTATCCTAATGCTCATTTTTGGGGGGCAAAATAAACAAACAAATTAATATGTAAACTGCAACTCATTTTTCTGCATTTCTAAACGTAATGTAGTTACAACATGGCCTTACTGCAGTCTAGGATGGAAAATGTCTATTAGCATGAATTGCAACATATCACATGAAAGACAATAACAGCATCATAACACACAGAGAAAGCAATTTGTATTTTCTGGTGAGGGAGTACAGAGCTCCTGAATGTTGTCCTTAGTTATCTTAGGATGAAAGCCTTATTATAAGTTCATTTCAGTTGAACAAATCTCTCTGGGCTCCCTGCTGAGCAAGGCATTTAAACTTTAAAGCTAAAGGCATTCATTTTCCTTTGCTGACAGTGAAAACCGTACTGCACAAGCTCCACGATGCACATGGAAGCTTTCAGATCGCTCAGCGGCAGAATGCATTAAGGCATTTAGCTGCTTACTGCGTTTCTCTGCAGTGCACAGACATCAAAGGCATTCATTTCCACGGGTAGCAAGAGTGGACTCTTCAGTGCAGCCATCGTTATCCCGCTCAGGTTTAAGTGCTCTTTAGATTTCAAACACAGAATATGGTGACAAAATATTCTGGGCAATATTTTTCAGATCATTCTGACTTGCTGATATTTCTGAGGAGTATTTAGCAGAGTGGTCCAGGCATTGGGGAGCTGAGGGGCCCTCCTCTGGGTCAAGGCACATCAGAGCCATCAATATGGGAAAGATGCATGTTACAGAACCACAGCTTCCGATTTTTCACTGTCTGTATTCCTAACAGCTTCTACTAACAAAGCTTATTTTTGCTTTCTTTTTAAACAAAATACTCTTCCGCTTATTCCAGCTGGTGATCTCTGTCTCTGAGAAGCTACTGTCAAACATAAATATTCAAAAGCCTGACTACACACTCCAAAGGGGACCAAGCACTTCCCTACACACACTTATCAGCGAGATCTCAAATGCTTATCTCCTTATGTATTGGGTGACTCGGAGATCAGAGCTGAAGTTTAATCACTCCAGTTCACCCACTTCTAATATGTCCCCAGACCAAACATGCAAATCACAAAACCTCCCTGCCACATACAGCAAAGCAAATAAAAAAAATTAATTTCTTGTATCTCTTCAATTTTACTCAGCTTAAATATTGGACCTAGTCCTACACTCACTGATACTAAAATCAGCAGAAGTTTGCTTTGTTCCAGATGGGCAGCTTGTGATCATGTATTCTCAGATGAAGCTTCTTCTATTCTAATACCAAAAAAAGTATCTTTAAATAATGATGCTGTAAATACAGCAAAAAGAACAACTGAGAGGAAATATTATGTTGTCAGTTATAATTCAGGGTGTGGGGAATTATTTGTTTGGTTTGGGGTTTTTTCAAATGTATTCTCAGTTTACTGTTGCAAACAAGCATGGGAGTAACTTAACACTGATTGTTATCAGTGCACAGATGAGGAAGATCAGGAGATGACTCTGTGGCTGTAGTGTTCTTCACCTAGACCGCATACAGGCAGCAACACAGAGTTCTCAACGCTGCAGGAATACAGCATGAGAGCAAGCCAAAGTCTCACTGAAACACGGACTGACATCTGAAGAGCTAAAGAGATGCAATAATTCTGGGAACACTAGCATATCAGACGATTTTTAAAAATATACCTATGACAAAGGTAAAGGCAAAACACAAATCAAAAACGAAACACCAGCAACCACCAGTATTATTACCAGGTCACAACTTCAGGGGAGATTCTGTCCAAGTTACTCCAAAAAAATACATGTCATAAGAACTAATTTTGTTAGGTGACAAATACTTTATCTTAGTCTAAAAAATCCATGCAGTGGGGACATTATTCTTATGAGTACATTATACTACATGCTTTGCTTAACGTATTAACACTAAAAATTAATATATATGACTCAAACACAAGATTGAAATGAACCTAATAATTAAATGAAGACAGAAAATCTTAAGCAGAAGGAACAATCCATTCTTCATTAAAAACAATCAAGAATGGGCTTCAACTGTGGTAAAACAGACTCAAATTAAGCATTAAGAAAAACTTTCTAATGACAAAGACAGCAAAGCAGAGGAACAGGTGACGAAATGGTGAGGTCTTCATCACGTGTATAAATGGATATGGCTTGCCTGTGGAATAAGGAATCTTCAGAGGTCTACTTCAGACTACAGATATGAAAACGTGTCTCTAATGTCAAATTATTACTGTGTGAAACTGTTTTAGGAAAATAAAAAATTGTGTTTGTTCTTAAAGCTGTCTACCAACATGCATAAAGAAAAATCTGCTGGAGCAGACACGAAGACAAAAGCAGTTCTGCTGCTATCTGGGTGCCAGGTAGCAAACACTGAAGTCTGGAGAATCATCTCTAGCACCTACATACCAGGAAGCGATCCCAGGAGGGATCAAAAATTATGCAGTTGTTACCCATAAAATTAAGAATTCCTTTTACAGCTCATCATATAACAACTGAAAATATAACACAGTGTTTTGTGCTCTTCCTTTTCTCTACAAGGGTTTTAATTGACATAACCAATATTAACAAAAATGACTTAACACTCCACTTTATAAAGCTCAACAAGATTTTTAGTCTGACGATCAGTAAAGCTTATGTATCTGTAGTACTACTGATATACCATTTATTAGGCTCACAAAAAGAATGAGTTAACTATACAAGCTGTTGTCTTTTGGTTTAGTCTGCTCGCTTTTATATTCAGGCTCTGCCTGTTAGTATTACTTTGAAAATATATTTGTAGAATTGGCTGTAATGATTAAGAATATTACAGAGAGAGCCAACTCACAATATGGTAAATGTTAAAGTGGCAAGATTTTAAATTTAAATTGCAAGTGTCCAGCAAATAAGCAGGGCAAGCTGAAAAGAGTGGGAATTGCTACAACGCTGGCCCCGAGTCAATTTTTACATGCTGATTACCTACTGTAACCACCAGCAATTTTGATGGTGTTTGGCAATCTTTATTTTTCTTGCAAATATTTGCATAAAGGCAAAATAAGACATTTTAAATAGCCTCAAATCAGTTGTAAGAATAAGAACCAGCTGTATTTACTGTCCTCCTCAAAGGGCCCTGCTGCTGAACCAAAAATTGTGGTGCTCTATGCCTATTGAAACTGCGATACAAGATTGCATTCACTTTTATCTTACCCGAAGTAATACTATTTTCTACGACTGTAAAGGAACTGCACTATCATGTACTATGCACTATCATATCATAATGTATGTAAAAGAACTGGCACGGCTACAATAAAAGTCATCCTTTTCTGTAGCTGCTTCTTTGCAAATCACCCAAATGCTAGCAGTTGAAGAGAGCCTTTGATTTCTTTTCATGTTGGCACCGTAAACCCCCTCTTGTTCGATACACACATATCCCTCAACTTCTGTCAAAAGCAAGAACAAATTTCCTAACCAAAACTGAAAAGTCCTTGGCTTTTCAAATGACTATAAATTGCATGGCTAAGTGCATATGGCCACAGGGCTGTCACAGTTACTTTTCTTGACAATTCATCATGGCATACTAATTCTGTAATATCATTACTGTGTCTCTTCTCACTGTACTGATCCAGCCAGTTAATTTAATCAACTAATAATAGATTCAGAAATGGATGCAAAGGGCCCTAGCACTTCAAATTACATTAACAGAGATGCACAGCAGTGAAAGCAACGTATTCTGTACTTGCCATTAAATACAACCCCAGTAAGTTATATTCTTCTAGTAAGTTAGAGGTTTTCCTTTAGGAGGAAAAGAAAAAAATATTTGGAAAAGTTCAGAAAAGGTCTTTTTTCAACAAAATTTTAAAAAAACCCAGTTTATTTCACACTAAGCATAACTTACAATTACATGGCATTAATTTGAGGAAAAAATATAACCAACTATTTAATCAATTATCATAATTACTGTAGGGCTGCAGGAGAGAAATATATATCTGTAGTCAAAGCTAAAGGTATATGATTAACTGCAAAGTGAGCCATTCAAACATGGACAATTAATTTTATTAAATTTTAATCTTCTCTGAAAATGTCAATGATGATTAAAAACATTATTCCCTAACGTCTCAGTCTATTTTGCATGTCATGAAGACTAATACTTAAACTTTGCATGATAAAGAAAAAAAGTAACCCAAAGTGTAGGCACAACTGAAACACTGACCACGTTTAATTTTTGCTGCTACAACACTGACAGTGAAAGCGGTACCTCATGAAATCTGAGTATGCAACACAGACTCTGATCTGGTATCTGCTCACTTCAGCTAAGAAATCTACACAATCCAAAGGGCACATCCTGCAAGATGCCACAGACCTACCGCAGGGGTAGGTTTACTTTACAGGCACGTACAAATCTGTCATATTTCAAAAGGTGCTACCGGCTGTCAACAATATTCAGAGATGGATAGATATATATATGTGTATGTGTGTGTGTCTGTATGTACAGGTGTATCTAATATACATATGTTCAAAGCAGCGGTACCCTTCATCACCAACACACTGTTGCTTTGCCGTTCTCAGAAGATGAGGAGCAGAGCTCTCATGGCGGTGCAGAAGGGCAGCACTGACTGCATCCTGGCTGCTCCCCATCCCGGCAGAGCCCAGGGGCTGCCCTCACCTGAGGCTGCTGCCTGAGCTGCTTCTAGCCCCATTTGTGCTCTCAGAGCCTTAAAAAAGACAAGGATGCCACTCTGGATATGGTGCACTGTGAGGAAACAGTGTTCAACAGATCCGATTTCAACCCCCACATAGAGTTTTCTACTCAAGATTAAATCGAGATGAATTGCCATTGTCAAGCCAATTAATCTTTTGGGGAGCTTAGACTCAAGTCAATGAATCTCTTCACTTGCTGAGGTATTTTGTGTACTGGGGCCTAAAGCAAGGCAAAAGTGTGTTTCCTGATGTAAACAGAGTTAATTTTGGTGAAACTCTGTGAGCAAGGGTGATAGAGATTTATAGACTTACTCTCTGGCCGTGATTCAGGAAGGCAAACGTTTAACATTTTAAAAGCGATTAGAGGCCTCCAAAACGCAATGAATCTTCTGTTCCTGCCAAAGCAGTCTCCCTGAAACGAGGGCACCCGAATTCAGCCTTACATTAAGGCCAGACTAAATACATATTTCTTAAAGCACATTATGCAGAGATCGCCGCGTACTCTCTCGTTAAGGTGTCCAACGTCACTTGTTACTAAGCGCGACTCCAATTATGCCTACCTAGTCTAAAAGCAAGGCATCTGCTCGAGTACCACAATCTAACAAAACAAATAATTTTCCTTTCATCAATATACAACAGCTTTGTTCATTACTGGGAAACCTTAGGTGGTGAAGTATTGAGTGCTATGCATTTTACGCTTAAATCAATGTACTGTCTTGCAGTTATGCCACCTAATGTGTTTTTAAGCCATGCGCTACAGAAATCAATGTGGTTCTTATTTGATATTCAGTGTTAAGTTCAGCCTCATAAATTTAGAATTGCACTCTGTTATTTTGATGGTTATGTTAACCATGTCCTGTAAGTTTTATGATTTTATATTCAGACGCGCAGTAAATCATGCCAGTTATACACAAATGGAATTCGGTGGCTTTATTTTTACTGTCCATTCTGGAACAGAAAGAAAAGGATGATTCATTTGACCTATTGGGGAAGAAAAATACAGTATATCAGATAAATTTCAGGTGTATCAGTAACAAAATTAGCCTCCATAAAATTTAACTGAGTCTCTTCTGAGACAAACTGATTTGCAGCAGATAAATATATTGATATACTTCATCTTGCCAATATTTTACACTGGAACAGGCACACAACAGTTGATTGTTCTTTGTAACACATCTAGCAGGTGCTATGCTATTGTCTAGAAACCAAATGCTACACTGTAAATATTTTTTTTCTAAAAAATGTATACTTGTATACAGAAAAAACCCCAAGCCTTTTCCCAGCAACTTCTAAAGGTTATTTTAATAATGGAAAAACTTTTCTTACTGTTACTTCTCTAAAGTATCTAAATAAACTTTCTCTTGTACAAGAAGCCAGGAACAAAAAGCACCAGAAAAGCAGTGCTTGCAAGGTATGCTCTTTTGCGAGCCGAAACTTTATTTTACTTCCAATTTGCAATTTAATTTCTTGCCATAAAACAAACCACAGGTTCCTAGACCACTTGGCAACATAAAGATTTTTGCTCACTTATTAAATGTGAATTCTCTTCAGCATTTTATACAATTTTTTTTTCACACAATGGTAATGTCGCTGGTTATCAAACATTTTTCAAAGGAATCGTCATCCAGCACTGATTTGAGAACTGTTTTTCCCTTCACCACGGTACTAGTTTGGGCTGGGATGGAGTTAGCTCGTACGGCGCTGCATGGTCCACATGGGGATCTGTGGCCAAAACAGTGCTGGTCACCCAGGGATGTTCCGTTATCTCTGAGCAGCGCTCACACAGACAAGGCCTTTTCTGTTCCTGTCCATGTCAGATCTATATTCCAGAATATGCTGCACTTTACACTTCAGAATTAGCCCTGCCACTACAGTAATAAAACCAAAAGATAAATGAACCATGAAATGCATTAAAAGAGGCACTGCCAGACAACTGCACGTGGTTTTGCGTGACTTAGAGCTCGGTTTGTCAGGCCTCACTTTTTATACTGACTTGGTTTCATTTTTGAACTTATGAGTTGTTTTTGTTAATACAGAATGACTGCACAGTTTAATTTGGGTGAGTTAATAATCAAAAATAAAGCCATTTTTATGTAGCCTTGTCGGAGGACGGCAATGAAAATTTATTCTGTTTCTGCCTACGTAGCCGTTGCCTATGCACTGGGATAACCGCTACATGCAAGTCCTGACGAAATGGATTCTTTCAGTACAACTTCTGTCAACTGGAACTGCAAACATCCTCCTCTGGTAGGAGATTCATTATTAAGGCTGGTGTGAATTTACTGGGAAGCTAAAATACAATTTATGCCCTGCATTATTTAAATATGTTACGGAATTTTTTTTTGTGGTTCTGCTAGCAAACTATCATCATCTGGTGCTAGGAATTAAAAATAAATTCTCCTGGGGGCAGGATCTGTCTATTCTAGAAGGTGCAACAGTGCAGAGAGCTCTGTAGTTTTGGAGGTCCACAGGTCCTTCTTTTCCTTTCAGAACAGTCATCAAAGACTGTCATGTGCACTGTTCACAGAGAGTAACAACCACAACAATTGCTAAGAAATCCCAAATAACTGATAAACATAATCATACCCAAACTAGCTGGTGTAGAGTTTACTATATATATATAGCAGTACTTGTATTCTTTTACAGTTTTTTCTTCTAAAACATAACAACATGCTGGCAAGCAAAATTAGATGCTCTTATCTTCAAATTTTGACTGTAATCCCGAGTCCTGATTTTCTCTGCACAAACCACATATAGATTTATATTTTGACAGTGGGAAGTGGGAAATATTTATAGTTAAAGAGATGGAAAAAGGAAAGAGTGCTAAAAGTATCTTACATAATAATTACCTCTCTCTAAACGAGAAATGTTTTTATTCATCGTATCTGGTAAATTGAAGGAGTTCACTGCCACAGCAACTTATGGAAAGGATTCCCTAGAATTAAAGCAACTTGTTGGTTGACTGAGCCCACAAAATGGTAACATGAGGATTGAGACAATTTTCCTTTGAGGATAAACTTCATTTTATGTTAACAGCTAAGGTCAATGTCCAGCCAGAAGTCATTTCAGTGAGACAAAGAAGCAAGAGAGAGGGCAAAGGGAGGAAGAGAGAGACCATAATATGGTAACTTAACTTTGTTTAAAAAAATGAACCTACAGGCTCCATTTACACTGGATTCCTTCAGCAAAAAATGTTTCTGGGCAGGTTTCCCTGGGGCACCAATAGCCCATGTTTTAACAACCCAAGGGCAGATATAAAGGCAGCAGACTCTTGAAGGATAAAAAGAAAATCTGTGCAGCATGTTTCCAATTTTGCTATACCGGCAGAGGGGAAAAAAACAAAGCAAACCCCAAAACACACAACTGTATTCCAGAGAAATGACTTCTCTGTGCTCCCAATCTGGATCATGCCTGCCCAGAGGCTGGCAACAAGGGCCAGCTTTTAAGGAATCACCAGGTGACACAGACTTTGCACTCAAGCAGGAGAACTGGGAAAAACGCAATCAAGGAACATACTCTGTTTGCTCAGAAAACCTTGTTCTAAATACTCTCCTCATTTTCTCTGAAGGAGGAAAGGAAAAAAGAAACCCCTCTGCTGCCACCAGACTCTTCCCAGCACAGCTATGCCTCAGTACCAGCACCACAGTGCAAAGGAACCCTGGCTTAGCCAGTATCCTTGTACCTACACCAGGGTGCTGTTTCAACACTTGGGCATTTGTAGATGATGTTTATTTATATATCCAAGGTTATTAAAAGTTGGTTCTGCTAAACATACAAATGCATTACATCCATCTTTTTAATCTCTACTAAAGCGCTGTGCTTTAAAATCCGCAATGTATTTTTTCTGTGTTCTTCCTGCCTACCATGGGAAAAGATTTTCCAGCAGCCATTAGCTACAGCCATTTTCACATCTCATTTTAACAAGCTATAAAAGCAGAACAACATGCCAATTACATGAAATAAATAAAATGAGTGGGTACAAGATGGCTAAGAAAACCTCTTGCACTGCATATATTTGTTAGAGAGCGTATTAGGGTTTCAGTAATGCATTTATAATCCTGCAGAACAGTCTGGCACATCTGCATCTTCAGTACAACAGAACGGCAAAGATGATACAACCCTCAGAGAATTTCTATTTGAAATAATTTTAGATCTGTTTTATGTATACCAAGGAAGCTGCCAGTCAATCTGATCTTCAAACATGCTGAACTCCACAGAGGGAACTCTGGTAAACTGCAGACTGTTCACCTAAATGCATTTATTTTAGCAACATGAAAACTAGTTGCTGTATTTGGCTAATAATATGTTGCACGTTTGGAACTTTGTTAAATACCTTAATTGTGTAGCAGAGAACAAGGCAGTTAATTTACACAAAAGGACAGAGAGGTAAATTTTATGTCTACATCTCAGAACAAAATAAGTAAATTCACTGAACATATGGCTTATTAAATTTAATAGTTCCTTTCCAAGATGATTCTGATTGCCATGTTTTGAAAGATAGGACTTTAAAAAAAATTCTTTTGGATATTTGCCGTTAAGCAGATATACCATCTGTCTCCCCAAGCAAAAAGAAACTCAAGACTTTGATTACTATTTTCCTAACCAAGATGTAGGGTAATGTATCTCTGGTACACTGATTAACTAGATCTGACATCACATCTCGGACCTGCTTATTATTCTTTTTCAAAGAACTACCCATAGACACGCACAAATGTACTACATGATATACAACGAGAGAACCATACGGGAGCACCATCACCTCTTGCATCACGTCCAAGCACTGTTGGTGACACTGCGTTATTCAAATAGGCATCTTGTATTTTCACTCAAGTTTTAAGGAGACAGATGTCTAAAGTATAACACTCCAAAATGGACTTAGAATTTCTGTCATAAATGGTCCCATTAAAAAATAAAATAAAAAAAAACAACAAAAAACCCCCACACCACTCACAAATTTCATTGTAAAAATGTGTATCTCAAATAAGATACTGGGCTGAGTACATCACAAAAATCCTGTATATCAAGGGAAAAGTGTAAGGCTGACAGCATGCCAAATTCTTGTAATTTACATTTTTTATCCTTCAAATCCTCAGAAGTCCAACTCATTTTTCCTGCCTAGTTATTTTCTAGGGAAATCTTTTTCACTAGCAGCGTTCGAGCCAACACAAGCAGTAACTCACCTGTGTCTGAACCAAAACGATTATTTCATTCCCGCTGATAAATGTATAGATTATGCATCTACTTCTTCAGTCACCAAGTATCTCTTTCAAATCCAGCAGGAAGTGGGAGAGAAGCCCAGGAGCGGTGATCAATGGACTACTGGCCCCTAATCAGTCATAGGGGCCAACAACATAACACAGCCACCGCTACCGCAGAAACACTGTGCGGGTTGGTCCCGACTCGGAAGGTGAATATAACTGTTATTTACATCACATAAACCTTCACTTGGGACTCTGAGGCATATTATGTTCAGCTCATTACAACAGAGCTGAACAAAAATAAATCCTACATATAGTCAAAGGCACGGAAGAAAACCACAAGCGGCAAAAAAGCAAAAATAAATAAAAAACATGTTCCATCACCCAAGTCCTACGCATACCACAGAACCGATTTAGTCCTACAACACTTTTCTGCTCTTTTAACAGCTGTATTAATCGAAGTATTAACCAAAGCAGCTGTTGAACCAGGGCCTGACTCCTAACGCACGCCCCCGCAAACAGCACCATGTCCATGTGGGGATACCCCGTGCCCCAGCTCCCACCGCCCGGCCGGGTAGCGCAGGGCAGCCCCAGGCAGCCACAACAGCTCCCTTTTCTCTATGCTATGGACAGAAATAACCTACATGGAGGCTGTAATGAAGTGGAAAAAAAATAGTTTTAAAAGTTGAATTTTAAGCTAATGCTTTTAATTTTCTTTGTGACTTGTGACAACACAGCCAGAGCAGAGAGTGCTGCACCCCAGGCAGGACGCCTGCTTCCGCCTGGGCAGACGGGCTCTGGGTAGAAACTGCACAACTGGCAACAGCCTATGAATGGGTTTTAACACGGTAACTGCAAAAAAACCAACCAGCAACACTGCAGAAGCATTTTGTAACACTGTTAAATTAACTACATAAATAATATATAACCACATCGAAGTAACCCAAGAGTTGAGACACAGTTGGACAAACGGGGCACGGGAAAACTTGCAAGGAGTAACATCTGCAAGGTAAGAACAAGGGCTGTAGAACAAGCAGGAAAGACGTCCAGAGGAACATGGTCCCAAAAAGAAGATATGCTGTGCTGGCAGCAAATGAGAGACTTGCTGTTGGAGGAGGAGGTGGAGAAGAAACAGAGCGTGCAGTGAATCATGATCAGGGGCTAAATGTTTATCGTTAACGAACATCGATCTAGTAAAGCCTTGTTTTGAACCTTCTCACGGGCTGGTCTTGCAAACGCTCCCCTAGCTGGTGAATAACCATTCCTCGCTGACATCCATTTCAGCGCAGCGGCCGTTCCCACCAGGAGCTCCTCAGTGCCGGAGGGAAGCGATGGTCACCGCAGACTGACACAGGGCAGCTCCGCTCACACCCCACAGACCGTGCAGGGACCTCTCTGCTAATGCAGAACAAGGTAAAAAGAGACAAGGTGCAGTGCGAGGCTGGGAGAGCCTCAGACGAGGGACTGCGCAACACCATCACCCCATCAAAGGGCATCCTTAATCAGGACATAAAAAGCAGAACGCTCGGAGGCTCACTAGACTCTGCTTTAGGTCTGAACCAAGCACACGGTGTGAACACTGTTCATGTGCTGCCTGCTGCAGCCCCAAGTCAGAGCATGCCCGGGTGGCAGATAATAATACTTGATTCGGAGTATGAACCAGTACTCAAGCATGTGTTCAACCTGCCTGATGATCTTGCTATTGCTAAATAAAGGCTCCTTGGCAAAAGCTTTACATTATCTCTTTAATAACAGCAGCTGGAACGAATTTACATAACGGGACAGATCTCTCATAGAAATTCTTTCATGAGAATTCACTTACTGTTTGAATAGCATAAGAAAAAGTCTATAAAAAACATTGCTTCTGTCACTGTGATTCCTCAAGACTTCAGAAACTCTTTAAAAGATGAGTCAAATATTTTGAGACCACCAGTATACACAACTAATTTCATCAGGTTTGCAACCATTTCCCAGACTGATGAATACTTTTTTGGAGCACAGACTACACGCTGGCACACTCAGCACTTTCAGAACCGTACATGTCTATTCCAGGTTCCATTTCTGCAATCATCACATTTCTATAGCATTGCCATAAATTCACACTTTGTACGCATGCAGAACTTTCCTTTGTTGTCATTGATAAACCATAATAATGAAGCAACTTTCTGATTATCTCTCAAAATCCTCTTAAAATACCATTACTATTATTTAATTAAAATGTAAATGGACTTGGAGAACCAAGATTTTGTTTCCAGTTCTTGCAAAATTCCTTTGAATGTTAAGATATACTAAGTTTGATTACAATGTATTGTGCTTACATAAGCATCATAACAGCTCCCAGAGTTGTGGCATTTACCTTGCCTTCCACAAATAAGTAAAATAGATCTTCAAAAATTAGATAAACTGCAATGAAGACTGTAAATTTAATTACAGTGTATCTTCCTTTTGCAGGAGGAGAGGCAGGTAAGGCTTATCTATGAACCTCATATGGACAGCCACAATACAAACTCCCCTTTCCTGCTGCTGGCTTTTGTTGTAGATGATCTTCTAGAACAGGTTTCACTGTATTTGTTTTCTGATGCAAAAATTATTAACTAACCACATGATAAATCAATTCACAAATGCATTTAGGCATGAATGCGCCATACATGTGCTCATATAAGAACTGTGAAACAGAAATCATCATAGCATTAGGTGTTTTGGTCCAGCATCTGCCTTTGGATACTCACTGCTATGAAAGTCTGATGGGCTTTTATTAAAGAGTGGAATTTTTTCATAATTACAGAGTCAAGTTTGTTGGTTTATAATTCCTGTGAGAAATGCACAACTTATGCCCATACTGATATATCCTAGCTAATTCCTTTCAGTTTTAAGAACGATTTTGCTTTTTTTGAAGACATTACAAGCAGGTCGAATTTTATTCACTCTGCTTGGGATACAGCTTACATTGCATAAAAGTCTTGAGTGACACCACAGGCTAATGCTGGGATTCTGACCAGTCACTGCATTACTCCTGATTATTTTAGTTCAGAACATTCTAGCGTCTCTTTAAATACAACAAAATATCCTATAAGGTATTTGTGATTGCATCAATAATTTTTCTCATCACACTCACCCTGACACAGTTCAGTTTCTAACAAGCACACATGCTTGTACTTGTCTGTTGGTTTCTAACAAACTTCTTAAAGTGTATCTTTAGGTCTACGTCTATATCAATTTCAAAGTCAGTGGCTACTTTCTCTTCTCTCTCCTTGTGCGAGTGTGTACATCTTTATAATGCCTACTGATTAATTTATCACATAGTAAAGACTTTAAAAAAATCATTATCCTTTTGATCTAAAAATCCTTATATTTCATCTTTAATATGTTCTTTTGAGAGGATCTTTCTGGAGAAGTTGCCACGTATGTTCTACTCCTCTGAGACATAACAGCAGAGCTCAACTAAGACTTCAGGAGCTTCAAATCACATTTTAAATTGTTTGAAAAGTTTTTGTTTGTTAAAAAAATCCATTTCTTTCATGCTTAGAAAAATGATAGTACTATTGCAGTACACACGGCACAGGAAGGCTAAGAAAAAGGAAATACATAAAACCAATATTTGAAGCTGTGTAAAAATTTATCACCACAGATGTAGTTTGAAGCATTTCTAATGTGCAGTTATCTTGTGAACTCAACTCAAATAAGGAGGGACAAAAGTAGAGAAAAGAAACATATTGATTTCTTTAGATCATTTTTCTAAGATGATCATTATTTCTGTAAGATGATCTGTTCCCTTTTTTTAGCCATGCAAAGAATTCATCATAGGTAGGAAAAAATAACCCTCACTTTGCACATTCATGCTCTAATACTATGCTTTGTGAAGAGTGCTCTTAAGCCATCAAGTGTCAAACAAAACTAGGAGAATAAATGGTCAGGCAAAGACTAGCAACTGCCATAATATTTTAACCAAGACTGAAAATAATGGGAGAAAGCTATGGTAAAAAATGCCAGTAAAAACTGAAATATCTAAAAGAAAAGGTTAATCTGTATTAATCAGGGGATTAACCACAGCCATAGAAAATGCAGAGCTACCCAGTCTACCTCCTTTACACTTCACCACTTACAATTATCTTTGTTAATGATGCTGACTGCAAAGTCCCCAGAATTCTGTTCAAATCCTCCCCCTGCAACTCCAGCCTTCAACTTAAAGCGTTCCAGTACTGATTGATTGCTCCTGAATGTTTTCTCAGGATCTTTAGCAAAGCAGCTGAACTGAGAATAAGACAGAAACACTGTATATAAACGTCTGCCTGCTGTTGTTATAGGTCAGTCTTCTAATACTTATAATAGATCCATTATTTATCTTTTTCTTTAAAAATAAAAGCTCCATACAAAATATCATAATTGTAATCATACCAGGCTGCCTTTATTTGTCATGGTATCTAGGGAAGTAAAATGTAATGAATTAATTCAAATCACCCATAAATCTAAAAACATAGGAGAAATTCTGCTTTTAAATTCATAGAAATGTTCATCTGAAAAGATTAGATACCATTCTGTCACCTAAGAGAGCCAATACAGTGCTCCACAACGTATAGGATGTCCTTACATCTGGGTAAGGACATTAAGTCCACAGAGTCCACAGGGGAGGGGACACTGAATTCTGATTGAGACAGACAGCGGACAGGCTGATCCAATCCCAAAATTCAGGATTAATGGGTACTATGGGTACCCATCTTCAGATACTCTTAGGGAAGTCAAATTATAGGTCAAGAAATAAAGTATCTCAAAGAATAAAGACTGGCTAAGTATTATAACAGAAGTGGTCTTGAAGTATGCAGTAATTATCCAGAAAATTAGAGGTGGCAAATTAATCTAGATGATCAAGACTTAAGGAGTCTTTAAGCAGCTACCCAGGGATATATTGACAGGGCAGAGAAGGTTTATTATTTCACTATTTAATACTGAAAATGTAGAGAGCTCTGCAAAGGAAGGAAACAAACTGAATTATTTATATATATTGCGAGCTTTAGAAATAACTATGAAATGCATAAAAATGAAAATGAAAATAACACTCCAAATATTTGTGTCTCATTCACAAACATATAATAAAAATACAAGTACTCAATTCATAGCAATCTCATGGCATTCACTGACATGCCAGCCCTTCAAGGCCAACAGCTTAGAAGGTTTGCTATAGTAAAATAGATTATTAAAGTCAACATCAGCATTTATATACAGATGAAAACCACCAAAACTTATTCTCTGTATTGCTGTAGCGTGCTTTTGAAGAACAGCATATGCACATTGTAAAAACATTTCTGATGGCAGATGACTACTTCCTCGCACAGGTGTGTTGTTTCATTGCCTGTCCTACACCTTAAGCATTTGATGCCTTCTCTGCAGCCTCCGTTGGCTCCTCTTTCCTTTGCACCTCACATCCCCCTGCTTGTTCTCACCTGCTCGTCTCTTCACACTGCAGCAGGTCACTGTCTTAGCCTTGACCTAATCCTTCCGAACCCACACCTTCTTTCTATGCATTATACAAAACTGTTCAGGAACAACTTTCAGCGCAAGTGTTAGTGATGTTTACAGTTTAAAGAGGAAAAGTAAAAAAATAAGAGAGCTACAAAAGACAAACTCCACTCTGTTAAGCAATTATAACCATTCTCTTGTTTTCTCCTTATTCACAATGTGCAATATAGCTTAAAGCTATAGCATTATATAGGAGATACAAAACCAGCATACAACTCCTTAAAAATAATTCCCTTCTTTTGAACAAAAACTGGAAAGAGGAGTAACTTCACTGTCATTTATCTTATTTCAAGTTTACTAAATAGAAATGTTCTATGGAAAAGTGATAAACCCATTTTCTCATCTAGCATCACTCAAGTTTTTGGTTTTGGGTTTTTTTTGGTTTTGTTTTTGTTGGTTTTTTAAAAAAAAACATTTTTCCCTGAGGAATCATGATTACTCATTCTTATGGCTCAGCATCCGAGGAAACAGAAGCTATATTTTCACTCTTGAACGCTAATTTGATGTTGAGAAAAGTCCCTTAACCATTTGTGTGAAAAAACCCAACTGCTACCTTTCAATATTTCTGAATGACAGTCATGGCTCTAAGCAAACAAATGATGCTCACATATTGTGCCTTGCCTACAGGCATGTTGTTATAATTGAATGATATTATGCCTTCTTTCAAGACAGTATCTCAGCTTCAATAGGGCAAACATGGCAAGGAAGTATCAGTTTCCATAGGGGTCTTGAACTTCCTGGCAAGTACAATTTCACCAACTGAACGGTCTTCCTCTCCGTACCAGCAATGTGTTAGTGGAAAGCCTTAGAACAACTTGAACAGTCGGCAACTTCTGAGATATTTATAACAACTTCAGAAATCACAAAAGCCATCCTTTCTGCTGAATTGTGCCAGAGATGTTATTTGAAGGCCCTCAACAATATCAGCGTGGTTCTTGATAATTAAAAAGTAAAAAACCTACCGAAACTTCCTCTTCCGTATTAGTCTAAAGGAAAAGCAGCTTGATAAGTTCATATTTTTATTTCATTTACCTGGACATCTGCATTGTGCGTTTGGGAGTACAGAGAAAACACCAAAGGACAGAAGGTACAAATATGAGTTCATACGGCATCTAAATGCAGTATGATGTACTCTGTGAATGAACTGTACCTGTAACAGATTCCATCAATCAATCGACTTTCTTAGAGTCCAGCTTATGTAAACCTCTGTCTCAGACCCCATCACCTGCCCATGGATGGATTATCACTGTGCAACTACAGACTTGGGTGGACAGACAGGACAGATAGTACACACAAGCCTGAGGCTCTGATGCATTTTTAATACTAGGAAGGGGACCTTAAATGGGTTGCCTTCAGGAGCCAGCACAGAGTATATCAGCAATTTATTTTGTAGTAACTATACCTTTTTTTTGTGACTTCACTCACAAATAAAACTCTTTTCTGACACCAGCATTCTGCACAGAACTAAGTACGTAGAAACTTGAAGTGGTTTTCTCAATAAGAAATGGGTGATGTAGAGATTGTACACAACCACAGTGTAAGTACCGTTAGTTAAAGGTATTTACGCAACAAACCCAAGTGGATAACCAGGAACCAGTCCGTTGTTAGGACTCGGTTGTTCCAACTACTGCTTGATCTCCTGAAAGCAACAGCACCTGAAGATTTAATACACACACAGCTCTGCCACCAGCTGTGCGAATTATTCTCCATAAGGTCACTTGTTCTTGCCATTGCCTTACACAGTTAAAGAAACAGGTACCATTTAGAAGCAGTACCTCTTCCAAAATTCAGTGGTTTTTAGCACCAGAATGTGGAACATCACAGCAATGGCACCCTCTGGTGACAAACAGTAACACATTATAATGAGATAAATTATTCAGCCTGGAAAAACACTTAAAGTTACTGCTTCATGTATACCTACCACATGGAAAGCATTCCTACAGTAAGCTGCAGAATGTAGATGGGTACTTTCAGGAACGATGATAACTAGCCCTCAATAGCAGGCAACTTTACTGAACAGACAAGTTCTTCAAAATACTTCCATCTCTCCAGTATTACTGTATCTTCCCTTTATGGGTTTCAGTCTAACCTGATATTCTTTGACCATCAGATAGACACACTATGAATTGAAAAACTGGTCCTCTATTTTATCATAAGTAGTATTTCACGTTCACGTATGGTTAAGATTTCAGCATGGTCTCTGTAGTGCTACCAACAGCTTTTGAGATGTTGAAGAACATTGATGAGAGGCCTGTGACTCAAAGACTTAATGGGTGAATGTTCTGGAAGTGGATAAACAGCTGCTCATAAGAAATCTTTCACTCGATGTGTGTGGCAGAACTTCAGCCTTTCTGAAGCATTGCCAATCATCCCCGTAGCTTCTTACAGCAAGAATGTCAGAGTCAGCAATTGCAAATGCTACAGAAGGACCAAACGAACACATAAAAGTATTTCCTTTATCAATGTCAAGGAAGGAGACTCTCATAGAATGTCTAAAAGCTTAAATCAAGCACAAAGTTGTCTTTAATCCATGTGAAAGATGGTGAAATTAAAAGTAAAGAACAGTTGATTTCCAAATTGCTCCTATAGTATCTGACAGAAGCAGCCCAACTCTGCCAGGAGCTTCTGCAAAAAGTTGAGTCACAAAAAAGCTTTACAGGTAAAAACATAAAACTCGGCCTCATGAGTCAGATTTCCTCTCCTCCGATCTAAGGAATGGAACTTATGGCACATCTTTATAATTTACTACTTAAGAACTAAGTAAAAAAAAGTTTTTAATAAAAGAGAGTAAAGTGACAATGAACTCTCATTAAACCCAGTAATTATGGGATTTTTTAGTTTTCAACAAGTTTTGTTTATTCTAATATACACATACTAAATCTTTGGCACTAAAAGAGCTAAGGCATAGTTTCCTATCCATTTGCTAACTGACGATTACTTCTATACTACCTGCATAGAATGTTACATTTCAACATCACGTTAA
Organism: Syrrhaptes paradoxus; assembly: GCA_013400615.1. Taxonomy (NCBI): domain Eukaryota; kingdom Metazoa; phylum Chordata; class Aves; order Pterocliformes; family Pteroclidae; genus Syrrhaptes; species Syrrhaptes paradoxus. The sequence continues at coordinate 269,224 of VZTO01023912.1, read as the reverse complement.
CAATCAATTCAAATCTGCTGTCTTCAGCAAGCTGCCAGATTACTAGAAAAGAGCAGTGTGCAGAGTTTAAACACAAAGCATATCAAATGAAATATTTAAAACAGTCATAATACTTAAACAGCCATATATGTGTGCAGCTTTACACATACTGCAAATCGGCATTTACTGTACTAACACAGAACTCACTGGTCAGACCCAGGCCAAGCTTCATAAATGAAGGGTTAACAAGAAAAAAACAGTATGTACTTTGACCTAATTATGCATTAATCAGTGAAATATGCAAGTCTTTGTAATTAGGAAGATTATTAATAGCGGGATATGCTACATGAGCAAAGGTGCCAGTATCTGGTTTGACAAATATAGAGGAGGCTTTTGGTAAAATGTCCAGACTTTGGAAAGGGAAAGCAGAAAACAAATTCAGTGTATAGTTTCCTGTGATGCATGCTTCAGTTTATGAGGGAAATGGGAAATATATATTTTTGTTTGTTTCACTACGATACATTTTTTTAAACACGATATACATGCAAACCTTTTTGCAAAGGTTTTATTGCTCATCAGCCACTCACAATGCATTTATTACCAAGCTTTATCAGATACACACCTCCGTTAGAGAAAAGTATAAAAAGGCATTATTCTGACTCAGTCACATTTGAACAAAGGTGCTGCTGCTTGCTTACCTAGGTGACCTATACCATCTAAGTTTGCTTTACCAAAACAAATAATTGACAAACTGAATGATGTGCTGTCATGGAGTTCGTGTTAAACGTAGTTTCATCATTTCTCTCTAGGCTCATAATTAAAATATTAATTGAAAAATGTCATGGTTATTTTGAGAGTTTTTTTTAAAAAGCTTTCCATGCTGTGACCTTCACACATGGATGCAGATACAGCTGCACACAAAAGCTCTTTCCTTATGAACTCAGGAAAAAGGCAGATCACAGCTAGCCTCAGCAGTTTGTGAACCCAGCTGCTGCAGGATTTTCCAGGTAGCCTTAACTCACCAGCCTGCATTTCTGTTTCCTGGCTAAATAGTGAATTTCATTTCCCAGGTCTCAACTCCTGGTTGCCTTGGTTCTTGCAGTTATGTAGGGGGCATTCATACCACCCAAAAAGGTCACTCTGAAGAGAGAGACTGCAAGACAGGACAGAGCTTCAGCCAGCTCCTCATATGGTGTATGGACAAAAAGCACCGTGGTGGGGGCCCAGCAGCCAGAGCGTGGCACAGACTGTGGCAGAGGTACTGAAATCACTGACACCTAGAGAAATGCCGATTTACAGATTTTACAGACACCGAAGCCCTGACTCAAATGAATGGGCAAGAAGATTACAGACATCCATGGTATAAGACTTCACTACATCATGTCAGAATGGCATTTTTTCTACTCTTTTAGGCCACCTAAGCAGAGCTGCTGCTATTGCCATGTCTGCACCCTTACTCTCTAGAATATCAGCAAACACTCTGTTCCAGGTAGTATTTATTTACCTCTTTCAATACACCTGTATGTTGAGCACTACTTCGGTTGCATCATCCTACTGACCCGCACTGCAGTGTCACTGGGTTACATTAAAACTGTAACACATGTTTAAGATTTTATATACTGTCATTTCACATTCTTGTCTTCCACGAGGCTTTAAAGTTTGCCAGTACTACATACTCATTTTTGGTCCTTAACCCCATCACCTAGCCTCCCCCTGCACTGAATGCATAAGCCATTTACCTGGACAGAACTGTAGCTGATGTGCAGTCAAGTCTTTAGAAGCCGCTCCTGCTAGTCAATTCCCTCATTAGGAAACCACTTCCTATCAGAAGTGCCCTCAGGTTTTGAGAGCACATCAAAATTGGATCCACTTAAGCAACGGAGCTTTGATACTGTGCTTAATGACTTTCTAAAATTGTCATTTACAAAGTACTTTACAAGCCTTCCTACAGAAGGGCTGAAGCGTGCCCATGCGCGAGCTCACCTCCCCGGCCCTCCTTCTGAAGGGCTCCAGCTAACGCGTGACGTAGGCGACTCCATTTTCTGAGCAGATGACATTTCATTTAGATCCCAGCATTTCCTTAGGACCATCTGGACATTTTCTCAGTTATGAACAGATCGTACAACTGTGGCAGCTCTTCCTCTTCTCTTTCATGTCTGTCCCTCCTGCTGTTTCCAAGCTACCTGGGTCGATCTGGGAGGGAGCCGGGCCCAGCGCTCCCAGACAGAGCTAACAGCTGAAATTAGCACTGTGCAATATACAGCAAGTCTACAGCTTCCCTGCTTTTTATTGTAAACAAAACATAGACGTATATCTCAAAATGATGAGGGCATATTATCTTTTTTCCCCCCAATTAAAGACTAGACAGATCTGCTCCAACAGGATCACCACTGTCGAAACACCCCATTTTAACAAGAAAATTATTTCTCATAGGCGGAAGTTAGTATTTCTTAGCAGGAATATTTAGGAAGCAAGCTCAATCTCCCACTTTTGTAACCCAAACAGAATTCTGTCACCAGGAAGGTTAAAACTGTCTCCTTTCAAACTGGTCTTACCACTCAGAGACATTAGCATGCACGCAACAAAACCAAAATCTTCTCAAGAGTAGAATCACAGTTTCACCATAACCTTTTCTGCAAATTATGAAGTGTGAAATAGAAAGCTGAATAAAAATTGAAGTAATAAAATATTGAGAACAACATGTCAAAATTAAAAGAGTAAAAATAAGATAATAAACTCCTTGGCTGTCATCTGATGGTCTGGTGCCTCTTTGGACACTCCTCTGATGTGGAAATATCCTTTCTGTTTTAAGTCTAAGTCTGTTTCTCAACAATATCCCAGGAAAAGCCCAGATTACACTGCTCATAAAATTGAAGCAACAATAAAATATGAGGTCAGTTTGAATTATGGTATGTTTTTTGTTTGGTTTTTTAATATTTACTTTACATGTACATTTGAGAAATTACCATGTGAAATCACCACTGAAAACTTCATATCAGGGAAAAAAAAGGAAAATATAATTTCCCTACTTTTTCATAAGATTCAATCAGAAGGATGACACATATACACTGGTTCTCATATTTTATCTTACAATTTTCCTGACTTCATTTTACTTTATTCATGGTACTCTATTTTTTTTTTATAGTAAGTGATACGCACACATGGTATTGTCTTTTAATTACTATACGAAAGTAATGTGGAAAAAATAACAGAATTCATCTCACCAATGTGTTTAGCACAGCAAATATCGATTGATATTGAACCTGAAAATATCTGTGAAGCATCCTTTCTGTGTGACTGGAACCCTCACACCTGGAGACAGGCTGGCTCGAGGAGGAAAGGGAGATGAAGGGAGGCAAGGGAAAGCGCACGGCACTACAGATTCAGCGTCAGGACTCTCCAGGTTCACTCCAATAAAGCACCACTTTTCCACACCTCACCAGCTACAGCTGGGCTATCAACACAGAGATGGTTCTGTACATTCTAAATTATTTGTTCTTCATAGGCATTATCTACACCGAGCTACCAAACCCACAGTGTTTTCCTGTGGATTGCTTTAAAATATACACACAGATTGCACAGTATGACTCTGAACTACTTCCCTTGTTTTGATGAAGTTTGAGATTGCTTTATTTCTTCCCATTCATTCTTGTCTTGCTGCTCAATTCTGAATCACCACCAGTAAGATAAAAGCATTCCTTGATCATTTGTTTTGGTCTGACATTATTTTAATACGATGGACTGAGTCCTGAAAGCTCTCCTCCTCCAAGACTTTTTTTTTTTTCATTTTTGACATACAACTGTAAACCAGAAACATCTCAGGTGTTTGATTATAATATCAGAGTAGAAATCTTATGATAAACATTTTATGCTATGTCCCATTCTACCAGTGATATTATCCATTACATACCAAAAAGGTGCTAATACAAAAAGCATCAAGGTAACAATCTTCTACCAAAAAAAAAAAAAATCACTAGCACCATTCCAGATGTTTTCTCTTTTACAGCAGGAGAATTAACATGATCTAAACTCACATCAAACTGCAAGCCCTCCTTGTGGGTTCTCTTTGGGTCTATTAGTTCATTTCAGCACTCTGAAAACTTACTGACACCTGCTCTGAGTTCACATGCTACTCCTCCATTCTCCTTCCTTCTACCTAAGATTATGTTTTCTCTTCTGTATTACTGGTTTGTTCAGCTTTCCACTCTAATCTGACTAATGACAGTTGAATTTAATAGTCTCCCTAACAGCCTGTAACCAGTCATTCAGTAACAGTGAAGCCAGAAAAAGAGAAGATTGCAGACCTGTTGCAAAAATATTCTGTACATCAGTGCTCCTTAATTATGACCATTCTGTTTCCATGGATTTTTAAATTGAAAGTTGCTTTATTTTACAGGGGTTTTTTTTGAGTTTTCAACTCAAAAGAAATGAACAATTGCTCTACGTTAAGAAAAGAAAAAAACTGGGGGAGTACTTGCTTAAAGGTCACTACCTAAACATAACCAGCACCTAAGCTTTACTCTGGAAACATGAACACGGTAGGCTTAGGAAAGAACACAACAACTGATGAGAAACACTACTTTTGAGAAGTTTTCCATGATATTTTGGAATAAGCAGTTACAGGATTTCATAAAAGAAAAGAAAATATAACATTCAAGAACTCTGGCATATCCCCTATACTCTGTACCTGCAGGTCCCTGCAAATAATTCTCTCTCCAAAGCTGGCACATGACATCAGAGGGGAACTATACTTCTAATTGACTTTTTACATTTGTATGTATCACAAAAAGATTAATTACTTAAATCTCACAACCCAATACATGATGTTGAATAACAATTTGGTGACAGATTTGCCATTACCTAGTCACATTGCTATGTTGAAAGCAGAGGACACGCCGAGACAGCAGCAAAAGCTGTGAGATACGTTAAGAATTTAGAGCCTAATCAGACTTGTGAAAATAAAAGTGTTGCCTTTCAAAGTGGATTGTCAATAACGTGTTTTGTTAGGAAGAATTTTAGTACATCAAGTAAAACATTGAATTTAAATGAGTTTCCATTATTTCAATTTATGCATAAGCATTTCAAACCTGCAAATATTTCAAGGTTCACAGAATTCTAATTTATGATAAAATTAAATCATACTAAATCTAGAAGTGCAGAAAATGGACATAGGCGTGAATGGATTTGAATGGAAACAAAATCATAATATTAGAGCAATTTTTACAAATTAAACCTCCTCTGTGCTATTTACAGATGTACTAAAAGCAACAAAAAAGATTTGATATTACAAGAAAAGTGAGAAGTACACTTTGATTGTTTGGGTTTTTTTAGGTGCAATGATATAAACCGTGACAGCATCTCAATATTAGAAAAACAATTACCTTTTGGAGCTGAACTACTGTTTTGTGACACAACAGTTGAACTGTATCAGGGGGAAAAAACTTCAACAATACTTTAAATAAATTCAGTGGTCTATGCATCACGAGTTCCCTCTAATACTGCTAGGCATAAATGGATAAAATCTCATACCAAGCAATGTCTTCTTTTATGCTAGTATCCTGCAAATCTGAAACCACATCAGAGAGCAAATTTCTCTTGAAGTATAGATTCTTCTTACTTCCTCTTCAAGACGAACACCTGGCAGGTTATTGATCTGCTTCTGAAGGACATAGTGTCTATTATGTGGGAAACCACTGCTGGGCACAAGCGTGGGAAATTAATGATGGTTTTGTAAGTGTCCACACTGCGGTGCTGAACCAGTGGGGCAACTGTCAATCTATATGATAATGCATCCCAAAACTTCATAAAATCAGTGATGTGAAGCAGCATTGATTTCTGAGCTAACCAGGATTTGTGAGACAGTAAAACTAAAAAGTTTACTGAAGTTAACACCTCTGTGTATATACTAGTTGCTTCATACTTGCATGATTATTTTTTTTTAAACAACCAAACACACAGAAATCCTTATCACAAAAACCTTTCCAAGTAAAAATGAATTCCACATACTGGTTTCTTTCTTGCATGCTGTTTGATCATGTCCTTCTTTACCTTTTTAAGATACTCGTTAAAAAAATTATCTATTCAAAATGGATTCACTGCTCCGTATTTCCAATTACTTAATAATTCACTTATTATAAGGAGAAAAACGAAATGCAAGCAAACAGACTCATTCTTTTATCAGTGTCTGTGGTAGTATGTATGAATGTAGGTCTTGAGATTAAATTTTCTCAGACAAAAGGTGTGACGCAGTGCTTCCACTGAAATGGAGACAATCACCTTCAGAGAAGTGAATTCATGCTACAGAAATGAATCCCAATCATTCCATAATGCTAGAATTTCATTAGTCAGGTTTTTTATTTGACATTATGCACAGCAGCCTTATCAGAAGTATACTAGAGTAAATGGAAGTTGCCATTTTCTGTAAATGGTATTATTTAAAAAAAAAAAAAGAGAAAAATCAATTAATCAGTCACACATTCCTTTTAAAATACTGGCTTCCTTGTATGCACCATTTTTAGTAAATACACATTTTCTCTTTGGTTTTGATGAAGAAATGTATCCTGCTATGCCTAGAGAGAGGAGATATCACTTGAAGATTCAATTTAAGTCAACAGAAAAAAAGACCGCTGTTACAAACAAAATCAATTGCACTTTTCTGAATTTTTTTCTATCAATATAAAAACTGTAACTTCATTTTGCCTCGTTTGCTCTGACAAGCAGTTGCTGGTGTTCTAGTGCCCGGCACACTGGCGTTGTTGAAACCAAGACAACTGTCAGCACGTGTGGGGAGGAGCCTAAGATAAACATCTGGAAAAACCCCAATCCTCTTCTGAGAGGCACCCAACATGTAACAAATTAAATTTTATCACGAGTAATGTGTGTTGCAGAGAGCTGGTTGCATTAGCTGTACCAGCTGCCAGAACAGTTGCTCTGCAGGTGTAACATCAGGGAGATTCCTCTTGACCGTCTCAGAATGGCAAGTAGCAAAACCTTTAGTTCACAGTTTGACTAAGCTGAGTTTGCACCTATAGGATGGAGGACAAATTCCTGCAAATCCATTTTTACTATTTTTCCTCTTTAGTTTAATTTAAAAATATGTGAGCACAAAACTTCCCCAGGTAAAAAAAATTTAGCTGATACATACGAAGAACATGAATCCGGGTTATAAGCATTTGAAAGGACAGCTGGCTTAACGCAGTTTGCTTTGAGAATCACCCAGCGCCTGGGTGTTGTGTCACAAATGATTGTCACACTGTCTAAAGTCTCTTTTGTATGAGCTTAATAAACTATACTAAACAGATGTGCTTTGCCTCAGTCTGATGCATAGGTTTGCTTTCAAAAAGCCCCCCCAGTACTTACCAACAAGCAAGCAGCAAATAATTTTATATTTTTACATCTTCAAAAATATGAAGAAGCACACAAACCTAAAGCTGATTGTTACAAATTAGCACCACTGTTACAGCTACCAGCATATTGTAGATTATTCATATTACTTCAGGCTATGTATAAAAATCACATATGAGAAACTATTTCTCTTAAGAAATTTCTTTCTGCTTCTCATCATTAAGTTTAATTTAATGTACTCTGAGCACAAGCTTCTGAGACAGACTATTTTTTGGAAAGTAAGTTGTAAGATAAAACACAATACATATCCCATTAAATGCTATATATGGAATAGAGTTTCTTGACGTTAAAAAGAACTCAAACATTAAAAAGCAGCTTCAGTTAAATTGGGAAAGAAAAGTAAAAAATTCACCTTTAAAAGAATACTCGTGTATTTTTAAGCATGATCACATTCCCATACATGTGCCTTAAGAATATATTGAAGAAAAAGGCCTACCATTTTCCTCATCTGACTTATTTTCATTGTCGGAGTCGGTAAGCGTGAGCGCCGAGTTTTCACGACTTGACAGACCGGAACTTCGCCTGGATTTGATCCCTCTTCCCCACAGCCTGATGGCATGCTCCGGAGACATTCCTCCCTCCGTGTCTGAGTCAGCATCAGAGCCCGTGCTCAAGGAATAGCCTTGATGGAGTATTCCTATGTCTGAGCAGTAGCCACTTCGATGGGGAGAGGGCTCACAGATTCCTAGTTCTGCAAGGGTGAAGTTTGTTCCTAGAAGGGCAATTAAAAGAAATAAATTTAATAATTTAACAGCTAGGGGATTTATTTTAAGTTTGAAAATAACAGACTTGTTAAATTTCTCTTCACTAAGCTGTGTGCCGTGCCTTCGTAATAAATGACATACAGAGCTCCCTGGTGCACAGATCTAGCAAGACTTAACTAAAACATACTCAATACAGTGCAAATGGACGAAATACACAAAACAAAGGCAGGAAAGGTCTTAAAATTTTAGGTTACTATTTTGGCCCCAAACAATTAATCACTTAGGTATGTGATTGATGGAAAGCTCATGACAAGTGCCAATGACATGATCTGACTTGTTACGTATCTAACCTTATATATGAAGGATCAGAGCATGAGCTTTGAAGTTGAGCATTTGATTACTTGAAAAGACAAATTCTACCTTATTAAGCTAATTTTCTCATATACATCTTCCATACAGATCGCATTTTTTACTCTAATTTTCATATAGTTTCCTATTTCATAGAAAATAAACACTTATTTGGGAAATCAGAGCAGGATCACTTGAAAAAGCGCAAACTTCTCAGTGATGTAACATGAAACTTTGTCACCAGTTTTGCACTTTTCCATTTGGTGAGGTTGGTAGTTCAATGCCTGCTATAGAAATCAAGACACACCTCATAATAATTGAAACTGTTTTCTACTTTTTCCCACCATATTCAAGAAGAAAGCATGCATTGACACCAAATCAGGAGGTCACCAGGTTTAAAGGCGAAACTTTCAGGAACAATGTCAAACACGTGACCTTTAGCAGTTAATAACAACCTGGTGGACAAAGTCTCATACATTTTTAAAGCACATGCATTTCCCCGGGGTCCTCTGAAAGTATAGACTTGCTGCCTGATTTCTGCTTATGTATTTGTTTCCTACAGTAATGAACAGGATGGTAAAAAAATATAGCGAAATATTCTCTGGTCTCTAAGGCTTTCAAAGATTTTGAAAAGCAAAGGGATTTCAGCTTCATTACACTGGGCTAAAAATGAAGTTGCTGGCAGTATAACTGCCAATTATTTAATTAATTTCTTAATTATCAAGTAAACTAGATCTGCGGTCTGTGTTTCTACAATAGTAGTTTCATTTCATCCAAAAGCAGTTTATATTTTCTCCTCTTCCTCTACATTTATCACAATGAAGCTAGACAGTGGAAGCTCACATACTAAATAAAAAACACACTTAAAGGTCTTCTTTTAATAAAGATGTTAGCTGGATTTTTTTTTTTTTAATTACAACTTCTTCCACTGATTAGCCAGGAAAAATCATGCAGTATCAAATCTACCTGGTGCCCCTATCTGTACCAGCCCTCTCCAGTCTCACATCTAGCTGTTAAACTACTTTTTGGACAGGGAACATATGCACGCATCCATGGAAAATAAAACTGGGCCCTACTTAATGTTTATTCCTAGAGCTCATCAATTAAAGGAAGGTGACTGATTTCTTCTGGAAGATTGAGCTACATCTTCATCCAGCAACCGCTGGACAGAAACACCGAGCGTGCCGCGAGGGAGGAGACACACTCTGTTTCACCCCCAGCTTAACCAGTACGCGGGCTGGCAGCAAGAGGGTGGCCAGCAACAGCAGCTGAAGAAGTACCACCAAGGGGATGCTTCTAAAGAAATTAAGCACTTAGCGGCAATGTTTAAGAAGAATCTAAAAAGGTTGATGTTAACAAAGTCATCTCTCTTTTATCAACACCACATTAACCCGATCCCTCCCAGTGAGGAGTGTATTTTAACCTGCCTTCCAACATTTATCTAGTAATTAGAAATTTTGTGGTTTAGGTAAAAGCAATGAACTGAGCAGTCCTAAAAATGAGCCTATTTCAGCCTTTTGTTCAGCTCTAGTATGACACCTAGATGAAACAAAGATACTTTTAAAGAAACCGTAAATTTTTATCATGTGCAATTTCAGTAGAAGACATTTAACAAAAACAGCTCCATGGATTAGAGTTTTGGTTTAGCCATATTAGCAAACTAACCTTAGGCTCCCTAAAAAAAAAAGATCATAATCAACCCAAAACACAACATTTATATAAAATACACAGTGAACTGAAGCCTACTAGTCCGATGCTTTCTGACCTACACAGAGTGCATGTTGACATTAGATTCATGTTAAAATTACCCAACTCATTCTGAAAGTGAAGTTTTTCAAGTTTTCTTGTTTGCTGGTGGCATAAATGCCTACAAATATACACCAGTTATTAATATATTAACTTCACTCAGCTGGTTTACATACACAGTAAAACATTTTAATGATATTCTGTGGATTTCAACAGCCATTACAAGCCCAGATTATTTCACTCTGATTAACATCCTGTACTGATGTCAGAACCTGACTATAATGTCTGATGTAAAAAGCAATCTTCAGGTAAATTCTTACTTGATTTGACTGAGGAAATGGTGAAGTTACTGAAAGTGGAAGGAAAATATAGTATTCACAGAAATCATTCATCCTTTTGAATGTTATTATTCCCAGATAACTTGGCATCTTTCAGAAACGCAGAGAAAAGATTTGAAAACAGACCAAATTTTAAAAAATTGAGAGGTGGATCAGATCAACTCAAAAACACAAATGGAATCAGCCTCTGAGCCTCCAGGAAAGGATTTTCTATGCTGCTTCTCAGAAATCTCCTTTTAGTCTTACAGCAGAAAAATCTCAAGTATTCTGATGATAAAGATGACATATTTTGGAGATTTCCCACTCCAGCAAAAACACGGTCTTCTCTGGTAGACTCTAAATTAGTTCTATTTATTAATTTTCAGTACTTGCTTCTGCAAAACATTATTTGAGAGTGTTCTGTAAGACACCACATAATGGCAGAGTAACTTGTCCTTGGATATCCATGGATAACCACACTGGATGATATTTTGAAGATTTTTTTCACATCTATATACATAGAGTTTATATATATATACACACATACATATAAAATCATTTTTCAGATATATATATATTTTCATCAAAATATACAAAAATGTATACATATATAGTATACTTCCTGATACCTTCATAGATCTTAATTTACTGTAAAATCGGAAGAATTATGTTCTGTAGACCTTTTCTTGACCTGGATCATATTCTCCTATATGCCTCATTTTCCTAAAATGAAACTGTCCCCATCTCTTGAATAACACATGAACTGCTTTCACTAATACGGTGTTCTCTTGCTTGCTCAGCCATTGTTGCCCACTAAGGTATTAACGGCACTAGTGAAACAGCCTTGTAAATTCAGATAGGAGATAAATATGGTTTTGAATGCACAGAAACAATTTATCCAGTACTTCACATCAGCAAGAACACTACTGTTACTTTGGAAATAAAGGATATTCTCACAAACACTGAGAAAATATCCAACTCATTTCATATCCGCTCATGCTGGCAGAACACTCCATGTGAGATCCCAGTGACAGGAGGGTCACTAAGAACAACGCAGCCTTCCTCGCCCCCACCGCCAGTAGAAACTGCTGCACCTATGAGCTCGAGCAGCCAAACAGAGACACAGCCTGGCCTGGGGTAAAGATTTCATCTCTCCTTCAAGAAGAATCTTCCTTACAGCTCTTTAGCTGATGAGGAGATGAAGCAAATCAAGACCTCCTAGAAGAAAAGTGAAGAAGGAGGGCAGTAGCACCTGTTGCCTCCCATACCCTGGGAACTCAAACTGTCCCGGCATGTATTCACAGCCAGAAATCTGGTCCCTGAGCTAAAATGCACTACTAGCACGAGCAGTCAAGGCAGACAGATGGCTTCTCACAGTGTTATACAGCACACGTTATCTCTAGGGCTTGCACACAGTTGAGAGTAACTGTGTTTTACTGAAACTCCATTTGCAAAGCAGGGCTGAAATATGCAGGCAGAATCCATTCGGGTACCTTCAAAACCTAGGGGTGTTTTCTTTCAGATTCTTGTAGCATCTACTACATTGCTGGTGACACTAAGTGAAAAGAGATAAATAACATCAGCTCCTTATCAGTGGAAAAGAAAGAAACCTCTTTCTTTCAAATAACTTTCTGCAAAAGAAAAAAAAGTCACAAGATTTTTTGCTTTTTCATATGCAACAGAGCTTACTAGCCTTCATACCCACCTGCAAAATCATAGACCATTTTCATTAAAGAAAAGCAGTTCATAGCAGCTGCTCCCTTAAGGTGTATGCAATCTCTCATACAAGAACAGAGCAGTACTATAGTAGTTTAGAAGTGTAATATAATGTTACGTATTTGATCATCGTTGCCCATAATCCATATGCTGTGAACTGTCTCTCAATAGAGTAGAAAAATATTTTCCTTTTAATTAGTATATTACTTCTATCATCTTTGGAGCACATTTCCTTTTACAGTAGTTTACTACTGAAGTTATTTAGTATATAAACACCTACTAAAAGTGTGTTTAATTTAACAATGTACAGTTCTACTCATTATCTCAGTTAAGACTAGAAAGCATTACCATATAAGCAAAGGTTATTTTCACCTAACCTCTAGGCAGAGGTTTCATTTGGGTAATTACAAATTTCATGAATTGCCCTTCTGAAGATTAATCTAACTCAGCTCTGATCAGTACAAGATGCCTCAGGGGAAGATCTCTGAAACCAGTAATGCACAGATATGACAAATTTGCCTTCGACACTAGATCAGCAGTTCAACACTGGGCTAAGTCTAAAATCAAAAGGATAAATATCACTTACATCTTTTGCTACCATATCAATTACAAGAAGTAAGGAAAACAAGAATACATTTATTTGAGACATTCCACCCCCAAATTTCTGTTATGTTCGTAGCTACAATGATTTTTGCTGGCACGAGTACCACAACTTAGCTCCAATCTGTGGTATAGGAAGAGGTCGTTCTTTTTAACAAACCCTGATGCACACTGAATTTTTCTCAATTCTTTATGCATTCATTTACTATAATGACATGAAAACAGATTATTACCATCTCATTTTTTTATCCACTTACCACACATATTTTTAACATTCACCCTTTTTACTAATCTTCCTTATCTGATAAACAACTGCCATCTTTTTAATCCTTCTTTGTACTTCACCTGTTTCAATACTATTCTTTTCCCACAGTTGAAGATCCTGTTCTACAAACTGGTTTACTCAATTTTTTTTCTACTTCTACACTATCAGATACTCCAAAATGAGACTCCAAACCTATGCTGAGGGAAACACTTCTGTCTTCCTGCATTTTTGAAGCTTTTTTACTATTTTATTTATGATTTTTTAAAAAGATTATATTCATGTAAGCTCTTTCTTTTATAGATGTCCTTCTTCACACCCCTCCACCCCCTCCTTGATACATCTTTATAAAATATACTACATCTTTCTGGTGGTTTAAATATACTTAAATCAGAAGTATCTTTTCTGTGCAACAAACAGGAATTTTAACCACATAATTACAATGAATAGCCTCTCTGGCAAATATTGGCACAAAACATTCCTGGAAAATTCTCTCTCCACATCATTGCTATTACAATGAGTGCAATGTTCCATTTCTGAAGAACGCACAAACTCAAAAAGAAAAGCACAAGGAACAGATAAGCTCTTCTTTCACTGTGACCCCTCCAAGTAGAGGAAACATCCCGCGGTTCAGGAGGCCGGGTAAGGAACAGAAGGTACCAGCTACTCTAGCCATGAGACTCAGCAACACACAGCAGGTTTATGGGCTAGCCTTTCCTCCCCTTTGTAATACTCACAAACATTATTACATGAACTGAACTGTTCACCTGAATTCTCCCAACACTCCTAATTCCTAACTCTCTATCCACTCTTCCCTAATTATAGCCCTTGGTAGTGTGGGGTAGGGGCAATGCAAGCTCCTGCAGAACAAAGTCTCCACTAATCAAACCCTAAAAATAACAGAGAATGGAGTCCTTAGAAATTAGAAAATAACAATAACGAACAAGCTATACTTTGTTCTAGGTTTTAAAATCTACAGCTGGCAGTGAACAAGAGCAGGGCCTCCCACACGTTTCTGTCACTGCCTACCAAGAAGAGTTGCAGATGACATATTTTCATTTAAGATTATTAAATTCCAGGTATCGCTAGTCAGGAAAGCTAAACATTTTGTAACTAAGCAAATGTGAACTTTAACCACTTAATGATGATAAATCTGACTTTCACAGAGCACATTTTTGACAAAGGCATCGGAAATGCCTTATAGATGCTACTGAGACACATGAGAACACCGCAGAGGTCTCAATGCCCACCGCCGACGTGCTGCCACCCAGCCTGCACGTGCACACATACATACACACCCCACAACACTAATACTTCCTGCAATTTAGAATATACGTGTGCATGTGAAAGTTTGCTATAAATACTAACACAGTAGGCTGCAGACAACAATTTTTAAAATCCAACAGAAACACAATGGTTTTCTTAAAAGTGACACTCTGACAGTCCCTTCTGCAGCAAACCGACTAGAAGCAGCAAACAGAAATCCATACGCACATTACCACGTGTGGTTTGAATTTGAAATGCATTTCCTAGCTTCTCTCATCAATGACAGCAAAATCCTTTAATTGTCTTTTTTCTAATCCTCTTTCTGCCTTGCTTCCCTCTGACTCAGAGATCCCCAAGCCTAATACCAGGATACAGATGTTTCTCTTTTTGACAATAAGTCTGTTGACAGTATTAATACAGGAGATTCATATCCACTTAAAAAAATTATAAGGTTTATAAAACCAGGCATCTAATGAGATTTCACTCCAGCTTGCAATACTATATAATCTTCAGTTACGTGATCATATTCTATTTCTTCAGTAAAACCTCCTTCTTCAGTGATTGTGGAGCTACTCTTTTTTTTTTTTTTTTTAGCCTTCCTCATTCAGTCTTTTTATACCAAACAAAGCATACAATATTTTTAATTACTTCATACACATTTTCAGTGGTTATGCTAAATGTAGTCTCTGACAACATCTCAAACAGTACTTTATCTTCATCTCCTTGTGAGGTGAGGTTTTATCATCCCCATTTTAAAGCTTTTAAACTAAAGAAAGAGAGAATAGAACAGCCTCTTCCCAAAGCACACTCTAATTTTGGCAGAATAAGTACCATCTGAAAACCGTATTTCTGGCATCACCTTATGGTGATGAACTTCTTTTTAATGACATGCTGGTTTAAGGCAAAGTATGCATTTACCATTTTCTCCTCAAATGCCAATGTTGATTAAGGACAAAATCAGAGTTGGGAGGACAAGAGGATAGAGGCTAGGTGGCAGGCGTGGTTATTATTTATTATCTACCCAACACAGCCCAGGTAAAAATGTAATTCTTCAGGCCAATGTTTCACTTTCTTAGGCAGTCTTTCATTTATTGCAGGCTTTCCAACTTTCCCAAGCTCTGAGGAATGATAAAAGGAGAACAGCTCCATTTATTACAAAGAAATGTGTTACTCCTACAGATCTGTCCATTCTGAAACCTGCAGGAGACAGGGTAAGAAGTATGCAATTTGGTAAGCAACTGCTCTCCTCTGCTGCTTTGCCCTTCTGTGTCCTGCTTAAACGCACTTCTCCTCCTCCTCCTGGCTGATTAGGTGCCAGCAGAAAGGCAGTTCAGGACTGAGCCTCCCCTCTCACTGCCCATGCCAGCGCTCGGCAGTGGTGCAGGAAGAACAGCTACGGAGAGTCCTGCTCGGACCTGACCCTGCAACCAGCAGCTCCATCGGTGCTGCAGTCAAACTCCAGCAACTCTATCACATTTCAGCAGGTATACAGTGACAGATAGCAGGGAAGTATTTTCTGGACTTGGAATATCTGTTTTAAAGGATGGAGATACTTTAGTTTAACCAACACAAGGGCGATGTTGTGTTTTCAATGCAGGCAAAGTAACCCATTTTCTCCAGCATCATTCTCAGAGCCAGTCAGATACTCCCCATCCGATCTCCAAACAAATCAACCCAATGCAGATGGAATTCATGGGAAATTTCATCCTAAATAGTTTGATCTATGGAAATTTTGAGGTGTTACTGTAAGAAATGTATATGAACTCAAGTACACGACACATTAACATGCAAACAAGATCCTCCTTTCTCAAAGCAACTTTAGGCCTCTCCGTGTATCTACTTATCCCTGATGAAACATATCATCAATCATTTACATGGCAATGACTGTTTTGTTATCAAAATCAAATTAAAAATCCATAGGGTTTTGCGTGCTGAACATGCACAATGCATACGTGTATTTGTATAAGTACATCCCATGGTAACAATGGCTTCCTGGGCAACCTCCAGCAGAAGGGAAAAAAATCTGCTCTTACTAGGGCTACTTAGTGTCTAGTGAGACCATCAGTATGGCCAGTAATCAAAACCAACTCTAATCCGATTTTTTGCACTTTTTGTTCAAGTGCCAAGAAAACATGAGAAATGCTTTATACTTAAACTACAACAATGCACTTTTTTCCTATGTGAACAAGACTGGAAATGCTTCTGCAGATGTGGCAATAGACATTTTAGCATTCTGAAATCAGTTGGGCTGTATTACTCATGCCAAAATACATTCACAGAAGTACAAAGTGAACAACTGGGCTGTTTTGCAGCATTGGGGGCTGGCAGAAACACATGCTAAAAAGGAAGACTGAAAGCAACCCACAAAAACTATTAACTAGGAGAAAAATAGCACAAATACTGTTCTTTTAATCTGGAAACTGTAGACAACAATATTGTGCTAACGTGACTGTCCAAATGATCTAATGTACCTCTGCGGTGACAAATAATGCATTTTTGGGATAAAACCTGTACTAATTCACAGCTATGCAATGTGATAAACTCCAACATGAATGTGGTCATCAATGACTACAATTCAGTTCCTATTACTTTTGTGTTTACAAGCACCAGAGAAAGAACAGAACATGAAGGTTTGGGGCAAGTAATGATCTTCTTACTGTAAACTTCCCAGCTCCAGTTCAAACACCATCAAAGTACCCGTTTATTGGAAGGGGTTTTGGTTTGGGTTTCTTTGGATACAATTTATGAAAAAAAGTTAAGAATGCATATTTCCTATTCCCAATCCAAAATGACTCAAACTATGCAATAATTCTGTTATATATCTGTTTCCTTTTTAGAAATCATGAATTTTTAAATAAAATTCACCACAGAAGCACCAATAAGATTAAGAACGTACTTCATTTGCATGCATAAAGTGCATAAAAGAACACAATTATTTTCAAATTGCTCCTTCTTGTTAAACAACCTGCTCAACACCCAATAACATCTCCTGTCACGCTGGCACAGTGTTTTCCTACAAAGGAATAACAACTATGGCTCCATGGAAAACACAAACTCCAAAGAGGAGTCAGTTTTTAAAAAAGCACAAGGAGAGAATGAAGTGCCACCCCAACAGAGAAGAGCTGGCATTCAGTGTCTGTATTGACTGTCCATGTTTGAAACGCACAATTAGGCTCATTTGGCACAAAGAAGTACAATAGTTAGACCAAATGGTACAAATCATTTCCTTTCTAGTCTAGCTCATGGTCTTCTAGTCTAGATACTGGTCTTCTGTTGTAAAAGCATTTTATAGTGATGTCAGAAAAGGACAGAGAGTTTTCCTTGGTCTCTAGAAAAAACACCCTCAGCTGACCATAAATATATAGATACAAGTACTTTTGGATAAAATCACTACTACAGCTACTCATCTTCATTGATACATAAATCTGAGTTCAATTACTAAGAAAGATTCTATGAAAACCTGTAGGAAACTACCAGGGGACACATTAGCTGGTGATAATTTGCTGAATTAATGAAAAGACTTTTCTTATTTTTATACTATTAAATCATGCTTTTAAAAAAAGTAAAAAGTAAACCACTGTTCATGACTTGATAAATAAACTGTGCTCTCAAGAAACAGTAGAAGTCACAGGTAATAAGCTTTCATACTTTCATAACTGTTTAATTGGGAACTCTTGAAAAACCTGAATCAGCTGTCATCACAGACAAAACCTTAATTGTTTTCTTTTATACCTTGCTTCACAAGTCAGGAACACGGATACTCCATATTTTATGAAGGTCCCCAGGCACATATAAAGATTTCTTAGCACTAGCAGCTGTCAGGTGTTTTGTCATAAGGTGCTTCTTCACTGTAAACATGTCACCTGGAAATAATGGTAATGTAAATTGTATCCTGTATAGTAGAATAAAAGAAGTTTAAACCATTATTTGGCTCAGAACTTCAGTGTTTACATTCTGAATGATGTTCCTCATAACAGGTTTTGGAAATACCAGAGATGCCAGCTTTTAACTCTGCATTCCTGCTACGAAGGCAATCAGTAGACCAACGTGAATGACTTTGAGGACTGATAACAGAATTAATCTCAAATGGAAAGAAGAGCTTCCCAAAAAACTCAAACAATTTAAATGCAGCACCATAGAAATTAAAAAAGCATATTGAACAAATCCATTTAAATTTTATGCCAGACTTGAAGAATAATGAAATTAAAATTATTTGAGCAGTATGATTTTGAAGAAACATATATATATAAATAAATATTGTAATCAGGTATCAAGGAAAACAGATTAAGCTCTTTGAGACAGTATACCTACTAAGAAACAGATACAACTACGTTTTTGTTTATTCATCATTTGTACTTAATTTATGAAGAGATCAGAAAACATCTTTATTTATTTGACTGAATTATAAGTTGCTTTCAGCTTTTAATTTTTATTCCTAGAAAAATAATTAGTTATTTTCACATCCAGTCAGTTCTGGTATTATGAAGGGAACAGCTGGCACTAATTCAGACTCCTATTGGTCCTGAACTTTGCTGCAGATGAAATATACATCCCTAATACAGGATTTCTCTTATCTACCAATGACTACAATTTATAGACTGCATACACAATGGCGAACACAGAAGCAGAGTGGATCCTGGCCCTTCTGGCACGTACCCCAGCTGCAAAGCTGCAGGCAACAGCGCAGCAGCTCCACTGGTTCCACTGATGGAACTGACTGGTCCTGCCAGGCTTCTGCACAACTATGGAAGGAAGAAATACGACCTCCTTCCAGGAACCTCTTTTCCTTCCTACAGCAGCATTTTCCACACACATGAAACAAGCCCCCGTTGTGATTCCCTTTTTGCTAGGCACTGTATACCCAAATGCCACATCTCCATTTCAGCCCGCTGTGCTGGGGCCGCTGTGCTGGCCGGCGCATGTTGTTCCCAACATTCTCTTCCTACCTCAGCTGCACAGCTCTGCTTGGTTAATGCAATCTGCTTCTCTACTTTATCTAAATCTCTGTCTGTTCCAGTGGATTAGAATTTCAGTTCCAGTGTTTTAGTTTTAATTTGGACTGCTTTTTCCTTCTTCTTCAATGAACAAAAATGAAGATGTGTGGTATGTGCCAATAAATAGCTTAGAGCTTATGTTTAACCCAACTTTCTGCTGTTGGAAACTATGTCTTTGTTTTTATAAAACTCCATTTTAACCACAGGGCCAGTTGTCACCCTTCTGTTGTCCATTCCCTTCCAGTTTTGTCTAAGACTTAAAGGACTACTGGCACTGACTTCAATTTGGTTAATAACAGAATGGAGATGCAAATGTGCCAAGCAGTAAATTAAGCTCCAACCACCACTTCAGCATCAGCCCTCTGAAGAGGCAACTAAAAGTATGATTTTGTCAAATTTTGTTTTATGTGTGGGAAAATTTTGACCCTGATTTTTGAAAACTGATTTTAAAAACACAATCTTCCCTCACTAGGTCAACTATTCTACAATAGAACCAGTTGTAATAAAAAGCATTTTACTGCCTAGCCTTTATTGCTTAGTTCTGCATTAAAAATCTGCAGTCTAAAACCAAAATCTTAGTGAGGTCTTATTAGGAGATAACACAGTAAATACTACAAAGACAGCCAGACCAAAATTTGGTTCATTTGAAAGAGAGCTACTGTGCAAGCTGTGTTATCTGACTATTTTTAACACACACGTCATCTCACTTTGTAAGTGCCTTTACTTGCTTCATAAGTGCCTTGCAGATCAGGTGAAATGATAAATTCACATCTCGCTGATAAAGGTCAAGTATACCTAGGCAGCATACGATGCCTTTTTTTTCCCCTCATTTTTTAAATTATTTTTTACTTTTCAGACTCCCAATTATAGAATTCTTTGGAGTTAACAGAAGGGAGATTAGAATGGATTATTGATTAATCCCCACACTTCTTAACTTACCAACCATTTGCAAAGCAGTATTTTAGGCTAGTTCACGTATTTCCTTTTTGGCTATATGGGAGTCACAGGTGGATTTCATCTAAAATCACGTTTGTTTTGAACAGGAACATGGAGTAGGTAGGGACAGCACTGAAGACTAGGGATGGAAAAAAAAATCTCCTCTATCCTTTAAGCAGGCTGTGTGGTACTGTTGTACATGTCTTGCCTGTGGCCTTTCAGTCACTGTGTTATCAGAAAAAAATTGTTTTCTTAATTACCGGTGTGATAGAGNTTTGAAAACTGATTTTAAAAACACGATCTTCCCTCACTAGGTCAACTATTCTACAATAGAACCAGTTGTAATAAAAAGCATTTTACTGCCTAGCCTTTATTGCTTAGTTCTGCATTAAAAATCTGCAGTCTAAAACCAAAATCTTAGTGAGGTCTTATTAGGAGATAACACAGTAAATACTACAAAGACAGCCAGACCAAAATTTGGTTCATTTGAAAGAGAGCTACTGTGCAAGCTGTGTTATCTGACTATTTTTAACACACACGTCATCTCACTTTGTAAGTGCCTTTACTTGCTTCATAAGTGCCTTGCAGATCAGGTGAAATGATAAATTCACATCTCGCTGATAAAGGTCAAGTATACCTAGGCAGCATACGATGCCTTTTTTTTCCCCTCATTTTTTAAATTATTTTTTACTTTTCAGACTCCCAATTATAGAATTCTTTGGAGTTAACAGAAGGGAGATTAGAATGGATTATTGATTAATCCCCACACTTCTTAACTTACCAACCATTTGCAAAGCAGTATTTTAGGCTAGTTCACGTATTTCCTTTTTGGCTATATGGGAGTCACAGGTGGATTTCATCCTAAAATCACGTTTGTTTTGAACAGGAGCATGGAGTAGGGTAGGGACAGCACTGAAGACTAGGGATGGAAAAAAATCTCCTCTATCCTTTAAGCAGGCTGTGTGGTACTGGTGTACGTGTCTTGCCTGTGGCCTTTCAGCCACTGTGTTATCAGAAAAAAATTGTTTTCTTAATTACCGGTGTGATAGAGTACATGAGCTAAGCTGGCCAGTAGCTTCAGACAGCTTAAGCTACCATGACAGGCTCTGGATACTTCTCAGATTTATCCATCACTTTCAGACTGATGAACCTCTGATTCAGCTAAGCATATTAAAACTTGCCAGCACATCTATTTAAATTTCAGATTTGGGGCTCTCAAAGGCATTTGGTTGCTCTATTTTCTTCTTTGCCATCTCTTTAATGACTTCAGGACAGGGAACAGGCACATGTTGGAAAACTACCTTTAAGTTCTCCTACAACTTTTTTCATGGGAACTGAACACAGGGTATGTTTTATAGCTTTGTTTTTCTTGTATACTTTTTTTTTTTAACTGGGAATTTGGCAAACAATATGCATAGACATATAATCAAGGAGAAAGTAATTTCACCCTTCAACAGGAAAGACAAAAGAAAGAACCCTCAATTCAAAATACTGAGCAACCTAAAAGTTGCCAGGGATTTCTGATCTGGAAAGTCAAGAGAGAAATCTATATCTAGATAATCAGCAGCATACAGTACTGATCAACTGTGGCCCTCTAAGCCCTTTTAGGGATAACTTTAAGAAGTCCAAAATGGGGGACCCACAAATTAAGATACTTTTTTTTTTTTTTTTTTAAAAAGCAGAAATGATCTGCACAACATCATAAAATTGTACAAAACAAGGCCTGGTAGAAATCAAGCACTGAACTAATCATATTCTGGTAGAATTGTTTTAAAATAACTAGTATCTTAAGATGTCTGACAATGAGCCCTTAAGTCAGGATAACATGCCTGGACACCACGTACCACACATCCTCAGAACTACTCACCCAAGTAGATCCTGTGCACTGACCACATGCACACCAGGATTTTCCAGTGCGGTTTTGTGGGCTGGAGCACCCTTGCTAGCACTGCAGCCTGTACATCCTCCATCTCGCAGGACTGGCTTCTACCAGTTCCAGCTAGCCACAATTACTAAAACCCGACTTCAGAGGACCGGTAGCAGAAAATTTGTGAAATAATGATCATATCAGGCACGTGCTCTTTTCTAGCTAGCCCCACTGGAGCTATACTAAAATGAGAAAAACACTGTCATTTTGTTTCCACTTCACCCCAAATTTTGGCTTTTTGTTTTGACCTATTTAGCAAGACTCGCCTCTTCAGAGTTCCGCTCCCGACACAGCACACAGCAAATGGTAATACTGGCGAAAATTTGTTTCCTTTGCAGGCTAATGCCACTGCTATTCTTTTATCAGCTTTTAACACTTCTGTTATCAGCAAATTGCCCTTTCTGGAGGGGGAAAAAGAATCCCACAGAAGTCTGCTTTTATGAACGCCTCAAGCTTTCAAAATTAACAGTGAGAATCTTGTGGTCACTGCATACTCTTGTCTTAAGAGCAGCTGTGGCACTGTATAGTTTTGGTATTAAGTACTGTCAAGCTTCCTTTCAAGTGAAGAACTATTTATCTACTTAACACAGAACACAGCTAACTTTTGTAAGTTTCATATATTACATTTATTTCAAAATGCTTGGCATTATTAATCCTTTTTATATTGCTAATATAAAGATTCTGCTTCAAAACCTCAAAAAATCAGAAAGTTTATTTTTTTCTCTCTCTTTTTTGCATTGCATGCACTGATGAACTAGCCTGCTCAGCAAGCATTTAACAGATTAGACACTTGAACATGGTTTCAGGCAATGCTCTCTCATGTTTCTGCGTATTGCCTGATAAACACTTCAAAGTAAACCGCTCATAAATATGAAATGAAAAGCCGAGAAGTCGTTATGCACAGCTTTGAGATACAAATCTCTTTATTCCCCTCTGAAGTGGAGTTTGATTGACATAATGAGTCATAGATCCTGTCCAGGGACACACTGCCTTATCCCCTTTTCCTCAGGAGACAAGGAGTCTTTAAAGAAATCCACTTCAGAACTTTCTGATAGACAGCTACAGAAAAGTTGAACACTACGCAAATTTATTATTTTGTATTAATATCTACTTTAACAACCATAAGTCAAAGATTGATTCCAAAGCCACGAACGGGCCCCAGCACCTGAACCTTTTAAAGGACGTCAAAGCCAAGATGTACAATTTATCTAGTTACCACCGACACGGCAACACGGCCTTGGATCTGCAAACAAAGGAAGACTCAAAGCCAGCGAGGGCCCTGCTGAGGCGGGTGCTGTGTCCTGCTGCCGTAGGGATCTGCACACCCACAGGGCCCTGCCGAGTTTGGGAGCAGCTGCTCCATTGCCATTCGGGACAGCTGCTACTAACAGAGCTTCCCGAAGAAACAGGCGAGCCCTTTGGGCTTGGGCAAGTCCACAGCCCAGCCTCACCGTGTTCCCTCTGACGGCTGCACAAGCAGCTCCTGACTGCAGAGTGGCACCTGGCACACCTGCAGCACAGACCTGCTGCCGCCCGGTTCTGCCCCCGATAGATGTGTCCCACCGTGCACGGGGAGAGAAGTGGGGCGAAGGAGAAAGGGAAGGGAGGAAGGAGGGGCTGGCCAGGGGATGCTGTCACCCCAATGAAGTCCACACTGCTAAGACCCTCATTAGAAGCCCCATTTACCAGGTACAGATCTCCAGTCATTTCCCATATTTCACAGGTCTATGCCGTGAAGAACTTTGATGTGAGAAGGAGCAGTTAAAATAATCTTGCCTGAAAAACCTCTGAAAAGCTAATTTAGATATTGCTGTTAATAAATGATACCCATATGAAAATGACAAACGCTATGGCATGTGCAGTTGCTGGCCATTGCTGTTCCACAAAATGTCTATTCCACAAAACGTTGAGTTTTAAGCCACCACGGTGAAACTGCTAATCAGCAGCGCCATAAACGAAATTATAGTGTAATAAATTGCTACCCTACAATGTTATATTCACAACCTGCATTTGTAGTATTTGTGGAGGTTTTTAGAATGAATCCAGCAAATATCTGCCAATCTGAGATGCCACTTACGGCATTTTATTTGCTAGCCATACTCTATGCATTAAATTATACATTGTTACTGGCTTTTGTTAGTTGCTGCTTCCTATGAAATAACCATACATACTGTATACAAGGGTCCACCACTCACAACTTCACTTTCTTTTGTTAATGGTGGTGCTATTATTAACATGACATGAGCCATTCGCATAATTTATACAATAATGTATACATCATTAACATTTAAAAGCAACAGCAAAAAAATTAGCTTAATTTGTGGTGTTCAAAATGAACTCAAAAATATTTTTATTTTGCCAATAAAAATGAAAAGGCTAGTATCTATAAAAAGCACACAGTGAAACAATGAAATGGTGAGAAGACTAAATATTAAAAGAACTGAATTCATATTAGGTGTAAATAATGAAACATTCCAGCCTAGTTTTGCAGCAAAAGGCAGAAAGGGAGATTTAGAAGCTTAAGATAATGAAAAACCTACAATGTGGTATCACCATCCATCTACAAAGAACACCAATGCCTCTTCTCAGTCCTCAGCGACTGAGATTACTAAGACACTACTTTTCCCTCTGAAGCATTTATTACTAAAAACTTTCTGTGTTGTTACTTGATGTTTGCAATTCGCAAACACATTGTGGCCCTGCCCTACATACTGTGAGCACTCTTCCTTCTCTGCTGTATACGATCACCCACATTTTACAAGTCACCTTTCTGCACTCACTTTTCTTATCACAGAATCACAGATTGGTTTGGGTTGGAAGGGACCTTAAAGATCATTGAGTTCCAACCCCCTGCCATGTGCCGGGACACCTTCCACAAATCACTAGTAAGCAATATAGATTTACATCCAACTACAAACACATGAATTGCAATAACTGAGCAAAACGTGGAAGTGCTGAAAAAGCCAAAACCTAAATCGAAGCTCATGACTACAAACAGGCATTCTCCAATTTTGCATTTTTTTTATTATGGATTCCTCTTTCTATGTAAATTAAAAATCTTTGGCACAAATTGCAACTGTTTGTAACTATTTTGAACATTTGTGAGGGATCATTATCATACATACAACTAAGGAATTATGGGCATGCATCTTGGCACATATCTGAAAAAAACTGTCACGCACAAGTATTAATTTTAACACATGTATTATTCCAGGGTACTGTTGATAGACTGCCACACTGAAAGGCAAATGAAGCATCTGAAATATTCTGAATTACTGATAGTCTTCACAAGATCTCCTGCATCACTCACAATTCCTATGTAATTTAATTAATATTAGACATGAGAAAAAAGAGGTACTTCAAAAAAGAACTAGACCTTAAAATAAACAAGCCTTTTTGAGGACAGCCGTGTTAGAAATAAAGTGTGTTTCTATAAACTAATGTTATTTTAAGAGATTACACCTCTGTTCCTGAGCTTTCATTACAAGATGTGGAATATTTTGATAGGGCTTCAAGCAGCATTAGGTATTCTGATGAGGTCCAGAAAGCACAGCTGTCAGTCATACCCTTGGCTCTGTCAGTCACTTCAGCAGCAGTGAAACCAAGTTGTCTCCAGGATAAGTGCTCCTCGGAGATCTGCCGTTGCTGCTTGACCTACAGCTGAAAAGCAAGTGCTTCGCTCACTAGATCTATTACCCCTTTGACTTCATTCATTCACTAGCTAACACAAATACATTGCTGAAGTGAGTGATTAATTCATTTTCTTTAGAGAGAGTGCTAAATTCTTGAAGCCTCTAGTATGACTATGCACAGAGGCTCCAAAAGATTAATATAATTACTTATTAATTATGGAATTGCAGTTAGAAATCTGGTACGAGCCACCAAGTTTTCAGATTTTTTTCTTTTCATCTTCCCTCCAAGAATATAACCTTTCCTTACCACACCATAGCTTCATTTAACATAGCCACCAAAACAACTATCATCTCTCTCTATTTTTATGTAGTCATCTTTGCACTGGAAGCCTGTTCAACAAATCATCCTTCCATTTCTTGTCCATGCTTTCCAGGTTTGACATTACCACAACAGCTTAAACAATAGCTTACTGTTGCTTCTAAAGGAATAAGACTTCTGTGAAGAACTGCAGGAGCCAGACAATTCAAAAGAGAGGAACAAACCTCAGAACACTTACACATACACTGTTGATTTCAAACCTTTCCCAGCAAATATTTAAAGTTACCCAAGATATCAAGGTAAGGACTAACAAGGACTCTAGAAAGCATTCTTACACAAAAATCCAGGAACCTGACTTGACAGTCCATTACTCCGACACAAAAAAAGGCCATCTTTTTTCTTCTCTATTTAAGATTATCTTGGTATCTTCTGATGCAAGTATGGCACTGTGATCAAAACAGATGACAATGCAAGTGTCCAGCCTAGAAGAGGAAGTTCCCTTACAACTATGTTGGCAATTTTTTTTCATTTGTAACCAGACAGAGAACATATATATAGTCAGTCCTGATTCTGTCTTAAGTTTTTTAAATGAGGCTTATGTTAACCAAACAAGTTCCACATAGCTGGACTTAATGAGGTAGACAAACCCATAACATATTTTGGAAGCATCTATAGGGACTTCTTTCCCTGCTTAAATCTTTCTGTTGAGAGAAAAAAAGGAATGCTTTTACATGTGTTACTGTCAATTCTAGTTTTACATACAGGAACAGCTACAACTGTATGAGAGAGGCCATACCTGCTCGTTCACTCATCTGAATTGCCTTAGGCTTCACTGGTTTTCAAAAAACAAATCAAGACTAAAAGCATACACAAGAATGCCACAAAGCCCCATGGAAGGCTGCAAAATGTGCAAAGAGGAGCACTGCTCCTTTAAACTGCTGGCAACGCAGGCACTCATTTTCAGCACACACACAACAGTTGCGGCTTACTCCAGAGAAACTAAGAATAATATTTTCCACTCACGTATATGTTTATATTAAAAAAAAATAATTCTTCCCCTTTATACTAGTAGGTAAAAATTATTAAATTAGCTAAAAATTTCTGATAGAAGCAAACCCGCAACAATGTTGTACCTCAGGGCTCATTTGAAAGCTGGCAACCAATTGGAAGAATGTGTTTCTGAAGTCAAACTAAAAAAAAAGTAAAATATACAGAAATATATGCACTTCTTTGGTTGCTATTTTCAACAGTGACATACCTATGTTCCACTACCCTCAACTCAGGAAACAATTATTTTTGGATAAAACCCACTTACTTAGACAACCTGCACTGCACAGTTGTCTGCGCAATGGCCAGCAATAACCTGAGCTCAACAGGACTTGAAGGTTACTCTCAGAACGACTGCATTTCACTGATGGAAAGCGTGATCCTTCCTGCACAGTATACACTGCACTATGCATTTAGTCCTTTGAGAGCTTTCAGGATGAAAAGACTGTAGTTATTACTACCATCATTATTATTAATGAAAAATACACATGTAAAATTAGGTTTCGAACACAATGTTTTATAGCCCCTATTTGTCTCTGCGGACACACGCCATAATGGCTTTAACAGACCTTTAACACTCACTGACTAATTAATCTTTACACTCAGGACCCAGCACTCAGTTTTATTCAGTAAGGAGCAGAAAATAGCATCTGTGGATTGGGCTTGCAAGGTCCACTGCATGAATAAATTGACAGGCTACAGGAAGAGACAGCATTAAACCGCTCCTCTCCTCCCCTCAGTACTCCTCTAACAGCCTTCACCAGCCACTGAAGCTTCCCTTCACAAACTTCTTATATACAATTTATTTTTATTTCCTAAAGTGACTCTTTTCAACCTTAGAGAGACTCAGTCTTCCAAATACACTGACACTGATAGAAAAAATGTTACAGGGACTAGATATCACTTTAAAATATAACCGCATTTCCGACACAACCAAAGGATGCACCAGCAAATTCAGCTTTCCTATGGAGAGCACAAACGAACCATACAAATTAATAGAGCCCAGCAATTCATCAGAAAAACCTTTAGGCTTCCATTTCAAACTCAAACTGTTCTAAATATGAAAAAGCACAGGGAAAATACTCTGCAAAAAGAAAACACAAAGAGAAAACACACCATACAATTTCTTAACAGAATAAATTCAATCTTTACTCTTCTTTAAAAAAAAAATAAAGTTTTGTCAAAGAACATGCATATGGGGTAAATATCCCTATGTCATTTGCATGATACGGTTATAGTCCATATAGCTTATCTGGAGTCTTGCCTTCCTTCAGCTACAAGGCTGGGCAACCACAACATCATCTTTCACTATGAAAAACAGAGTGTTAATGTGTTTACCAGTCAAGCTTCAGCGGTAGAGATTTCATGAAGATGAAATTATTCAGGATTCTAATTGTCTTTTCTGGTATAAATATAGGTAAACACTGGTAACACTATGAAATTCAAGAGCATGATACTTGTTTTATTCCATTAAGCTAAGTTCAAGAATAGCTTACTCCATTCTTTTATAAGTAAAATTATATTAGGAAGCAAGCCTTACAAACTGCAGCACAATAAGCAGTAATGACGGCAGTACAGCACTCACCCTGAGAGTCAAAAATTACCTCCCTAGACTGTCGCTTCATCAAGGAACGTCATGAGTTAGTTATGATATATTTTTTAAAACAAAGCATTTATTTTTCTGTGTACGTACAGAGAGAATATTTGCCAGACTAGCTCTTTTTCCTTCGGACTTGTTAACCCCCTGTTTAGCAAGTCTACTTTTCACAGCCAAGAGCTATTAATTCAAGTCCCATAGGACTGAAAGCTGCACTTATTAATGGTTGGACAGATGCAAGTAAAGACTTCTCTACTCCTCAGTCTAATCTCCTTACTCCCCCTGTTTTTCCTCACTTGTTGAAGCAAATTTTCAGTTTCCCTCCATAAATTCCACAAAATCCTCCCTAGCAATAAGCCATATTCCACTCTCAAGCCACCTCTAACTGATTCTCAGCCTGAAAAAGGGGAAGAGGGGTGAAGCAACTAGGAAACAAAATCCTCATCTGCCATCTCTTGATCAGCTACAGCTTACAGTTTTATCTCCCCAAACATTTTCCCATTATATCAAAAATGAAGGCTAGTAATGCTTTGTGCATCAGTATATACATATATATATAAAAAGACTTCACAATTTAATAGGAGTTTATAGGGTCTCAGCTTTGTGAATTATACTCATACAAAAAAGAAAAAAACCCGCACAACCTGAAGTAATTTCTATTTGATTTGAATCCCATTTCTGTCTGACAGCATCTGCTATGTTAAGAGATCCTGACAGGAACAGTCCAGCTGCAATTGCAAGCATGTGAAGCTGGCAGCTGGCTACCCACTTACCTGCAATCCTCTGAAGTGGGGGAGGAACGTTACCAAGCACCGTGTAAACCTGCACTCCCGCTTTAGAATTACAATAAACCCTGGCATAAAAAAAACCAGGGACTCCATTAAATCAGTTTTCACTCATATTGACCTTTTACTCCAAGGCCACTTTTAGGCTAACTTCCTAACTGCCACCACACTATACATTTTAAAAGCAACGTGGTGCAGAAACAATCATGTTGTGGCCAGAGGGATCACATTCACTGTTAAAACTGAAATAGTCCTAGTCCCGGCCACCAGAAAACTGCAAGCACAAGGAAAATACAATTCCAGTGTAAGAAAGACTGGAAAAGGCAGCTGTAGAACTACAGCCTATTGGTCCAGTTCGTCAATCCACAACATACCACTTACATCTAACGTGAAAGGTCGGGTTCAAGACAGAAAGGAAGGGAGCTCAGCATTAAACCAGAAACCAAACTGCTGTTTCCTACCCCCACAGCCCCATCCTCACCGTGACACAGCTTCACGCCAGGAAAGAACAGACTAATGGCTGCTGTGAACTGAAAAGTGTGTTACACACGAGTCCAAACCCATGTAGGACTTGATCCAGATGGTACCAGAGGTGCCTTGATTCTGTCTGCTTCATGTGTAGGAACTGAAAAGAGACAGTGACCCTCGGACCTAAATTTGTTAATGGCACCTCCAAACTGGAATAGGAACAAGCTTTTTTAAGCCTAGAAGAGAAACTAATGGTAAATTACAATGTAAAGGGCATGACAGAGGATTTGGGTTTAGGTTCTTAGTTTTGCTACATCTGTTCTGAACAGAAAAAAAATCATAGAAGAGGTCAGAGCATATATCCTTCTTAAAACAACGCCACTGAAGTGCTTATTTGTATACAAGAGTTAGTTTTACTTGGAACACCTCTCATTATTATTTTGAAGCTCCTGAACACAATATTCACCCCTCTCACTCTGGGATCAGCTCTGGGGCTGAACATCATCTGCAGGCATGACTGTGACAGGGGAACGGGAGCTTGACTTCTGCAGGGACTTCTGCAGAGGATCGCTGCCTTAAAACGCCTGATAGACAAAGTCTTTATAAAACTAAATTACCTCTATAAATAAGTCTGGGTAAGAATTTAACTGCACAAACCCAGAGATGTTAAGAAGAAAAGATGAAGATTAAACTAATCTATGTACCTATATGAACTCAGATGTTTAGAAATGTAATAGCTTTACAGTGATGTAACGGCTTCCAAAAACCAACTAATCGAACTGAAGTAACATCAACGAAATTCTGAATAAGACTGCACACAAAGTGAATTAATGCAGTTTAACTGCTATTTTAAACTCCTGTGGTTATTTTTCTCTCAGTGTCTTCATTTAGATACACCTCTAGTTCCATTTTCTTGGAGGCACTGATAATTACAAGTGTTGTCTCCATGTAAAATGTTTTGACTTTTATGAACAGATTTTTAAATTACTCAGATGATGTATGGATGGGATTGTTTTGTTTAACCATGGCCATTTAAAGTTACTTGGAATTTAAAGGACTTTTTGCATGCATTTTTTTTCTAAAATTCCACGAATTCAATTTTTTTTGCTTTCTCAATAAAAATAAGTGTATAAAGAAACTCCTGTTCTCCACAGACAGACGAGGCTGGCCACCACACATATAATCCATACATGTATATTTAGCACTGCCCAGAGAAAAGACTCATACCATTACCCTCCATGTTACAGACAGGAAAGCAGAGCTCTGAAATGAGTGCTTGCCTCAAGACTTAGAAGGATTATTGGCCAAAGTACAACAACAACAACAACTCAAGCCCTGTATTTTAACTTTATGTTTTAAATCAAGGTTGGCTAGATCATTCTCTAAAGGGAATACTTATTAGAGACAGTGAGATGTGCCCTGAACTTCAGAAAAACAAAAAATTACCTTGTTTCCAGTTTTTAATGATTGCTATGCAACATTGTTTATAAGCCAGTCTGAAGTCTTAGCCACCTCATTTTTTTT
Organism: Syrrhaptes paradoxus; assembly: GCA_013400615.1. Classification (NCBI taxonomy): domain Eukaryota; kingdom Metazoa; phylum Chordata; class Aves; order Pterocliformes; family Pteroclidae; genus Syrrhaptes; species Syrrhaptes paradoxus. Next base: position 237,653 of record VZTO01023912.1, on the reverse strand, counting down.
GCTTAAAGTTGTACATACTGCACATGGGATGGCAAATTATACTGGCACAAGCAATATAAGTTGTTAGCAACACCAGTATTGAAAGAATCAAGTGAACACAACAGCACAGTTGAAACACAATTTTCCTTCTGCACTTCACCCACAAAATCACTCATCTGCCAGAATAATGAAAATCCCCCAAATTTAGACCAAGCGGGCAACAGAAATGCTTGTGCTAGGGCTTCCAAATGTGAAAGGGGCCATACCCACGACACAGCGAACATCGCTTTTCTTCTTCCCTCATGATGCAAGGACACCCATGCTCAGCCCAGGGGCTGCATCTTGCCCGCTGCCTTTTCCCAATGCAAGGTGATCTAAGATTAAGATCTCCTGGCACCACAGAGCACTAATAAGGAAGAGAGTATGACTGTAATGGAGACTGTGGTACTACTTCATTTATGAATACCACCCAGAGAATTAACAAGAAATCCTATTGCTGTAACGATCCTGCACAGTGAATACTTGGTTTAGCCAGCAAGGCAAAAGTCTTCTTACAACTTGCTCAGTCAAGTAGTATTTACATTTTTTGAGCTACCACAGTAAGAAAATGAACTTCACAATGAAAGCCATGGTTATCTCTGACTTCCGAGATCTTGTTCCTGCTTACAACTCAGAGCTAGACAACTCCTACAAATTTTGGTAAATTCAGATCATTTTTTTTCATTCCTTCTTCCTTTAATTTTACCATGGATCTCTAAGGAGTGAGAGTCCTCACTCAGCCTCTACTATTGTATCTCTTGAAGCCTACCTTTCCCATTTCTTTGACTATCTTTTGTTCTGCCCAATCTAGCAGTGTCAGATTCCTTTATTAAATAAATTATATTAATAAAGCTGTCAGACTGCTTGAACATGAGTAATTCCTATGTTAATAAAACCCAGTAAAAGAGTGTCTTTGACTTCACCTTCATATTTTTAAATTCTATTTTGTAACAACAAATAAAGCACTCCAAACTTTATTTTTCTAAATTATTATTACATTTCTGTGATGGATAAAGGCAATATGTATTTGCCAGAAACACCAGAAAATTAGATGAAGGCAAGACACATGGAATTAAGTGAAGTGAAATTCTTCCTGGTGATGGATGACTTGAAGTTTCACTAATCAGAGAAGTTTGCTTAGAATCCAAATAATTTTTGATGAGTTAAGAACACATGCTACATAGACAATAGACAAGGAAGGAAAAAACCAACAGTGAAAATATTAGCTAATATAAATAAAAATGGATTATTATTCTAAGTGCACTTTTTTTTTCCCTTTTCTGCTCACAATGTTATTCATGCCCCTAAGCAACTCACTTAATCTTTTTTCTCACGCATTTTGTCTTTAAAATGGGAATGAACCAACATAATTTATCCCAATAGTATAATATGTGAGTTAGAATAAGACAAAAAATAACAAAATCTGAACATCTCATAATTATTTAAATAAGGTTTGGTACATCAGTATGACATATGTAATCTTAGCTTTAGTTCTCTTCAGGAAGAAACTATGAATTACTTAAAATATGTACATTATTCACTCTTAAGTATTCAACTGAGTCTTCGTCTTCTTCCATTTTATATCATTTTCAGCTACATAAAAGATTAAATAGATGCATTTCAAGTTGTTTTCCTTAGACTCTAAATCTTGAGTATTCTTGGGTAAATTTTCTCATTTACCACCTTTCACCACAAATTAACATGCACATCAAGACAAGTTCATTATCATTTAGAGGCCTGTTAAAAAGATGAAGAAAGAACTGCCCTTTAAAGTGCCCTGGATCATCTACTGGTTAATAAAATCAGTACTGAATAATTTTATAGTTTAGAATAATAATTTTGCTTTTCTTCCTTTCTAATCAAAAAGCTCTGAAAGTAAAATTTACATTCTCTGTAAATAAATGCTCATTGTTGGAAAGGACTGTCATATTTGTTTTCTGAAGGTAAGAATGATGTCTGTTTAAAATAAATAATAAACACAATTATATAAATAAAACTGACATAAATGTATTTTGGTGCTTCTGAACAAACAGACAAAAAAAAATCTCCAAATAATATAAACAATCACGGTCTTTTCACCTGTTAGCAGGATGTGTCGAAACCTCACCTGGCTACAAAACCAAAAAAAATTTGTCTTCAAATTGATGTTCCCTCCATGGGCAACTTCAGCAGATCAACTTGTCTGTTCAGACTTTTCCTAGTACTGGCATTTTCCTGTGCCACTTACTAGCCTAGCACTTAGCTGCATCTATCCTACAAAATAAACATGCAATGACCTGGAAGGTGGAATCATCATGCCTACTTCATAATATTTTGATATTTTTATACCTCAGTTATCTGTAATATTAATGGATTGTTGGTTGCCAAAAACTGGAAAACCATATAGTGCCAGTAAAACATTTGATTCTGTTCAACAGTTGAGCATTCCCCCTAAATTCTCATTTAATGATCTCATTAATTTGGAGCTAATAAGGAAAGCCTTATTTCTGAACTCTACTTAGTTAGGTGGAACTGCTTTTCAAGATGCCAGCAACCACTCCCCCGTCCCACAGCCCATGCCAAGGTACCCTGCCGTTCAGACATACCGGTCCCAGCACGCCACGGTGCGGGTTGTGGATTCTGGGTGAGTCGTTCGTTTGTGCCTCATTCCTCCTCTCTCAGATAACGACCTCTCTCTAGCTACCATCTGTTAGAGCACTCTTGCACTGATAGTTTTCAACATAGCGGGGTTGGCCTATGTTTTATTGTGGCAATTGTATGTTTAACATAGGGTTATTCTGAGATCTCGCACATCCCCTATAGATATGGATTTGACTATCACTGCATTTCAGAGCGAGTCCAATTACACCATTGGTTTTTCCTTCAGTCAGTTTGTGGTTTTGACATTAAACAACAACTATATGTCAATATGAATTTAAGAGGCTTTTTTTCCTTCAAGAGTGGAGATAGTCTTTCTATTTGTAGCCTACATACTCAAAGGATACGACTGAACTTGGAATTACTAAAAAGGCTCCATACAAAGAGAAAATTTCTTAAGGTTTTAGGAAAGGCATTTTACATTATATTTTCCACATTAACACAACAAGGCAAATGACAATTTAAGAGAGCAAGTAGCAAGATCATTTGAAAAAGCTCATTAGCTCTTGTTCAATTAGAAACTCACAAGCTGAAGAAGAAAGGAAGGAATGTTAAACACACCTCAGTCACATCACCTTCAGGTAAATAAAGCCAATCACACACATTTCAGCCATCCTTAAGCATCGGCTGTGCCATATGCACTAAATAACAGGAGTAGAGAAAACTCTAGAAGTGTGAGCTTCTATTGCATTTGCCACCACCACTCATTACCTCTTCTGGGCTTGGTCCATGGAAACCTCTGGGAACACACCCTCCCCTCTGTCCTTCTCCTGCTTTTGTCAGATAACACTCCCAGGCTGTAAAATAGATCATCTCTTTTCCTGCCTTCCGCTTCCCAAAATAGCAACATACTGCAGATGACAGAAGAGGAGGACCCAACAGCAGTATGAAGGTAAAGCAGGGTTCCATCAGCATTGGCCTGTGTTCCTTAAAGTACATATGTCACTGATGAGCTGCAGGGTACTGCCTCCATCCACAGCCGTGCCACTAGCTTCCTGAAGGTCTATTTTCATGTTTTCCATCACAATTCCGCTATGTAGGCAAGAAGCAAAACCCAGTCTTGTATCATCACCTCCAGCTGATGCTCTCAAGCTGTACTGAGCAACGCCAGTTCATACCACCTTGCACATGCTTTTCCTTTACTTTCTTCCAAGTTATTTTGCAAACCCACATTTCCAGTCCTCTCCATGGCCACTTTATTGACAAGACTTTCCAGGTAACAGCTAGTTCAAAAACTTCTGCTAATGCTTGTTCTTCTTGCTGCTTCTGCCCAGACTCAGCACCTAAAAGCCCATGCTGACACCTTCCTGCCTTTATCCCTCTTTCAGCATTGCTCCTGGCTAGCCTTATTCATCTTATCCTTAACCTGGTAACTCCCTTACGTATCAATCCTCACATCTCAAAGTTTACCTTGCCTTTTCAACACTGAAGATACTGTCACTTCATTTAGCTTCACAAGAAATTTTTTTTCTGGGATTTTAAAATCCTTTATTTACCAGCATCGTTCTGCACAGGTTAGGAGTCCTTAGGAAAGGACAACCAACATGAGAAAATCATGCAATTGGTTGGTGAATGCAGAGAAAAAAGAAAAACCGCAAATGCATTCAAAATATTTTGCCAAGAATCTAAAGATTCTTGCAAAGAATTCCTTGAGAGAAAAAAAGAGCTAGAAAATTTGACAGACACACTCTACCACCTGCATATCCAAAAATATCCACAGATTTCAGCAGAAATATAAAACTTCAAGCATAACAGTCTCCTTGACAGTAAGACAAGAAGCCACTTTCCACAAGTGCCCTCTCTTCCCTCATCTGCATTTCAGATTACGCTGTATGTTAATTTACAACCTCGAGTCATCAGAAATTTAAGATAGTCTGTACAAAGATGTTTTTAAGTGGAACAGGAGGAAGTTAAATGATAAGGATGCAGTTTGCCCTCCTACACAACAGGGTCTACTTATTGCTTTAGCTGCTCAAACTGTGAACAGAGTTCCTTTGGGTTTTTGGGGGGAGGAGTTTTGTGGCTTCTAAAGATCATATTCGGAATCAAACCCACAATACTGTCTTCTCTGAGCTGCTGACAACAAAAAAATATATTTTAATAAAAAGGCTGTAGGAAGGTGAAGTTTGTGCAGATATTAAGCTCTACTTCCTCTGCCTTGAAAGCTGAAGTGATACCAGCCTTTTAGGTATGTCACCTCTGGAGGGGAGAATTTCTCTTACACGAACAAACAATAAATGCAGCATTTATTTTAAACAGTGAGCGAGATTAATTTAGATTGAACAATGTGGCATTTTTTCAGGAATACTGTATAAGCATAGCTCTAAGTAAATTATACTGCTGGACTTTATGTAGGCTTTAAACTGATTAGGTACAATACTTCTGATTGTAAAAAAGCATATTTGATATTCACTGATAATACCAACAACTATGAGTCTGTTTCCTTGCTAAATAGTCATATGACCTCCAGAGACACAGATTTTAATTCCCATCCTGAAAAACAGTGCTGTAAACATGTCCAGGGGCTTAATTTATTCTGTCACTTTGTGGAAATTTACTATTCATTTTGGTAAGAGCATTTTTTGATGTGCTACTGTGTCTTCTCTCTTGCAGAACATTATTTAAGTCACACGAAGAGGATCTAAGGTAAGTCCCTATCAATCTGAGCCATTTGCTCAATGTTTGCACACTCCTGGTGCAAAAGCAAGTATAAAAGTCTTTCTCATGCCTGATAAGTGCTGTAACTACTGCAATTTCTATGTTATCTGGAAGGTATAAAGAGAAAGAGGGAGAAAAGGACTATCAACTTCACCCTCTCCAACTACAGCTTAAACCACGAGGTTACAAAAATAGTGGTGCTGGGGTAACTAAAATATTAGAATAGCATTCAAACCTACTATATGTTAGGGAAATTATAATTTTGAGGAAAACAAATTTGAATCTAAATTAAATTCCTATTCTCCCAATCCAATACTCCACAGCTGAACAGCTGAGCAAATTGATACTTTAGATTCAATAACCAAATCAGTACTATTAAACAATATTTGTATATTTTACAACACAATATTACAACTGTGAAAATTGCTTCTTAATTTTGGGTTTCTTTAATCTGCCAAGTCACTCTATTCTAAGTTGTTCCTATGTGCAGATACCCCATCTTGTTCTACCAATAATCATCACATTTTGGAATGCCAAAGTTTCTGTTTTACAAATACCATATCTGTATGGTAAGAGGCTAGGTTACTACACTTATGGGGTTTTTTTTGTACACATTTTTCTTAAACTGGATACTGAGATGCCCACAAAAAAGCCACCGCACAGAAAACTCCCTGTGTGGGACAGATATACTTGGATCAAGGTATAACATTGTCATGCTGTCAAAAAAATGAAGGAAGAAGATGAATTTAAGAGACTGAATTGAAGATGGAGGAGCCTGTCAGGCAATAACAGCTTATAAGAGTTACAAAGCCGACGTACAAACATAAAAAGCAAAGCTGACATATTTGATAACCACAAAGCCTGCTTATTCTAAATATACTCTCAATTACAGTCATTCTGGATTACACAAAATGAAAAAACAAGTCCAGGGAAGCGCAGTATGACTGTGCTTGTCTCAGTTTCTATGCTGTCAACCTCTCAAAGCTTCCCTACAGGTACCACAGTCTCCCAGCTCCCGTTGGGCAACACCTGTGGGAGGAGAAGGCGGTTTCACAGCCTCCGTCTGCGCAACACACATCCTGCCCCTGCCCTGATCCTCGGGAGAGGCAGGTACACGGAAAACGTGACATGGCAGCTTCTTGGGGTTTGAAGCTCAATGTCATTGCACAAGTTAGATATTTTCTTTAAGGGTCAGTTCTACAAATTAAGCTCCGCCTTACCTGTGTCATACCGCCTCTCAAAGGCACACAGCTATGGGCAGTGGGCTTCTTCAGAAAGACCATGACACATTGAGCCAGCACCTCACCTGTGTTGCTTTGTTGCAATTACCCCAGAACAGCCAATGCACAGTAACAAAAGCTTCATTACAGTTTGGGAACAGTAAAAACAAGCACAAGGGTTCATCTTACTTAAGAAATGGTAGAGAAATGGGCAAACACAGATGAGAGATTGTTGCACTGAGTCAACAAGAGAGAATCACAAAACTGAAGTACTGAAGATATCTAAAACCACAATCTGTTGTGTACACACTGCTTTCATAGAGCAAATAACATTTCATTTTTCTGTGCTGCTTTCTGGTTCAATCATCCACATTCAAGCAATCCTAACTACAAGTACAGGACTTTAGTCCTCTATCAATACTAGATAATATATATTTCCCTGTCCCTCAAATTTAATGTTCTTTCTTCCAATTAGACTGCTGCTAGATCTGTAGGCAGTCTCATAAACCACTTTAACCTTATTTTAATTTTTCATTATGAAACTTATAACTGTTCATTAACATTGGAAGACACAGCATTACAGCTGCGATATATCATTCCTCATATTATTAACAATCTACTTCATAAATTCAGTGCTTGAAGCAGATATTGGAAATAACGTCTAACAAGTTTTGTTTTGTGGTTTTTTTTGTAAGAATTTAGAAAAAAAACTTAATAGGAGCATGCACACTTAGTTGCCTATCCATACACAAAATTTTATTTACTGTCATGATCTTAAAATTAATGTCAAAATACAACAGCACCAAATTTAGCAGACCTGATAGAAACTAAAACCCAAACCCCTAAACCAAGAAACTAATTTAGTACCCTCCCCACCTCTCCAGCTCTTTGATAGGATTACTTAAGGAAGAATGATGTCCAGACCATCACTTTTTGTGTAGGGAACTTTTAGCATATTGTGAATAATTTTCATCGAAGGTAATAGTTTCCCACAGAGATTAAGCACCATTTTGCTTCAATACTGTTCAAATGCCTACCTTAGGGATAGAAAAACTCCAAGAGACAATTAAACATAGCTGTGAAATCAAACACAGTATTATTTATAAAAAGTTTTTTGGTCCTGTAACTACATATTTTGAAACAGCAATATTGTATTTATAATATTTAATCTGTCAACTTAAAGTGTCATCTTTGAAACAGAGTATTCTACTGGAAGCATTTCAAAACAGCTACAATACTGTGCTAGACTAGTTACCACAGAACGGGCCATTTGCTTGAGGGAATGAAATTTATGCAATTTGTCCCACACAACAGTCTCTTTGTTGGTGTTTTTGGGTGTGGGGTTTTTCTAATTGTCAGACTTAACATTAACAAATACTGATAATTTTTATTCCAATACTCATGCAAACTGATCGATGTATTTGAGAAGACAAAGTTATAATAAACCAAGCCAACCTGCAAGTGAGCACTTACTATTCCATATAATTAAAACTTAAACTTGCTTCTAGCCACCAGTCAGCACACAACTTGCTATTTGCTAGGCAAAAACTTATCAAATGCTATTCTACCTTTTTACATGGAATACTGGACAAAATACTACTTATGTTGGATATCTGTTTAAATTTTCTTAACATTAGACATTTCTTTACATTTTACAACAGCTAGTAGACAGAAAACCTCAGTTGTAGCTCTGTGCAATCCCATCATACATGAAACTTTCCATGAAGTTTAGGGCATATATAAATACATTGAAAAGACACACTAAGAGAAGAAATATAGTGACAGCAACTATCAAGAGTCAGACTTAAGAGTGGATAAATGAGCCGATAAGGCGTGCTGGCTTAACCTCAGCTGGGTGCCAGGTGCCCACCAAGCTGCTCTGTCACTTCCCTCCAAAGCAGAACAAGGGGAAAGAAAATAAGATGAAAAAACTTGTGGGTCAAGATAAAGGCAGTTTAATAAAGCAAAAAGCCAAGGCCACATGCGCAAGCAAAGGAAAACAAAGATTTTTGTTCTGTACTTCCAATCAGCAAGAGAAGTCAGGGCACTTCCCGGGAAGGAGGGCTTCAATATGTGTAGCGGTTGCTCTGGGAGACAAACATCATATTAACGAATGCCCTCCTCCTTTCCCTTAGCTTTTACTTCTGGACAGACATCATGTGGTATGGAATATCCCCTTGGTCAGCTGGGGTACCAGCTACCATGGCTCTGTCCCCTCCCAAGATCCTGCCCACCCCTGGAGTCCTGAGCCTACTGGGGCAGGGGGGGGGTGGTGTTGGGGAGACAGCCCTGATGCTGTGTGAGCACTGCTCAGGAGCCACAACACTGGTGTTACCAACACCCTTCTAGCTGCCAGTGCAACACACAGCACTGCGAGGGCTGCGAGGGGGGAATTAGCTCCATCTCAGCCAGACCCGATACATGAGGCAAGGAGGAATATGACAGTGATGTGCATGCAGCCAGAAGATGTTTACAGTGCTGGGAGTGGCAAGGCATACCTGGCCTGATAACCTGGACAAAGGAGGCAATGCAAGGAACAGAACAGGAAGGATATCGGTAAGAACTTCCAAGCAAAATTTGTATTAAGCTGAAGAAGCATCTTGCATGGTAATCAAGACTTTCAAAACTACGCTGGACAAACTATACCGAAGAGACATTCAGTACTGATGATCAACTGCTTTTTGCTTGTAATCTACTTCAAGCAGGTATCTTACTTTGTGAAAGTAATGACTGTAAAAAAAAATTGTTGTAAACAGAGCTAACTAGCATCATCAAACACAATGGTAGTTACACAGAGCCCAGAGAACAAAATCACAAGCAAGACAACAGGCACTGCTCCTGGCATTATCTCAAGAACTGTTTCAAGTGTCAAATTCAGTTTGTAACATCCAGGTTTTGACCAAAGTTTAGAAAATTGCCTAGTTCTTACTGTTTTTTCTTTAGGTAGGTAATTCCTCTCTCCATTTTCTGGTCTCACTCAAATTTAGCTAAAATGAAATCTCTTACTTAACTTTTCTCTGCATTAAGAGCAAAGAGAGCTGGGTTCTTCTGAGTATTCCTGCATAAGCTTTCTGCATCAGTTTTAACGAGGTTCTATCACATACATACAAACATCTGAGACTCATTCGATATCATGTATAAGAAACAGCATTCCTCAGAGAGACCTTTCTCCAAACAGTCTTAAAAGATATCTTTTGACTCTGAATTAAACAGGATGTAGGGATTGCCACCAGCGGAGGAGTAGGAATCACAAACAGCTATAACCCAAACATTCTAAGGAAATGTAAGCAAGTAATTACAAATAAAACTGCTCACATTCATGCAACTTGTTTGGCAACAGCAGTATACCATAAGGAAAGCTGCTACAATTCATAACAGCATCTTGTAATAAAACAGCTTTATGCATCCCTCTCAAACTGTTTCGTGCTCAAATCTCATCAGATGGCTGAGTAAGCATTACACTTTGGGACAGTAAATCTCCGTTTCCAATATGGTCTACATTCACAGACATGTACTTTTGCATTCACTGTAAGACACTTCCAGCTAAGCACTCGCATAAAAAAAATACCAGTACATAAAAATATCTGCATGCTATTTTGTCTAGTCAGCTATCTAGACTCTGAAAAAAAATAGGAACCTTGAAGGACCAGCAGCTCAACAGGAACTGACTGCTACCAGAAAAAGTTCATTTCAAGTTTGGATTTATAAACATGAAAGTAGTGCGAAAGGACTATCTTTATCCATTTCACTGTCTCTTCAACATGTCTTTACCCACATCACTGAGGCATATACAGCATTGCTATGGTACAGTTTGATTCCTTTAAAGAAAAACTAAAAGACAGGAAAGGGCTTAGAAACAAGCAACAAAACTGAAGGCATGAAGGATGATGACACAGGCAGATGCTTGAAGAGCTCTACCTAGACAGATAGGTAGACGACAGGCTTAACTGCAGCATCTAATTGAAACTGTAAGGAAAACACACTGGGTATTGAGTGTTCTAACAAAACAGAAAAGAGCATCACCAGACCAGTAATAGCTAGCAACTGAAGCCAGGTTCCAAAATCCAAAGCGAAGATGGTACCTGCTTTTAACATGGAGGCTGACTTCCCACAGATCCTATCCGCCAGTGCAAACGATGGATATTCTGTCTATTGATGTTTTCAAGACTCCAGAATATGCTTCATTCAAGAACACATTACTGGGATCAATGTAGAAAAAAAAATCTGACGAAAGCTAATGAACAACTGGACAGCAGGCCAAACAACATAATTGGTAAGCCTCCTGACTTTAAACTGAATCCAGAGACAAATAATATAAATTTAAAAGAACAAATTAAAAATGCTGGGTGCTGCTTACCCAACTATATTTGCTTCTCATTTTCTTTTCTACTAATTTTGTTTACCATTTATAGGCTTTAAGTGAATTGGTCATCAGCACTTTGACCCGACTCCAAAACACCCATGGTTCTCTAAGGAAGAAAATGAGTTTTGGCTTATTTTGTTTGTTTGTTTGAAAGTTTCCTTATGTCTTTCTTACTAAGTAAACTGTGTGTATTTGGGTTCAGTTGCACTATTTGAAAATCTTCTAAAAACCACATAATCCATTTGAGGTATTAGGAAAACAACCAGGGACAAGAAAACAAATGCAAACACAGCAATCATCACCACAGACCAACCAGTTGTCCACTGAGTCTAGAATTTAGTCTCCAACAACAGTAAGACATTTCAAAAGAATGTGGGGAAAAAAATAAGGTATAAAAGAGAACTACAGAAAAAACACAACAAACACCTAAAACCTGTTCCCAAGGCATTTGAGCTGAAAACTGACTTGTGCATTGGAGCACTGCATACGCTCTGGTGCTTAACCCATCTTCTGCACACTCCAAAAATATACAAATGTCTAATCCTTTCCTTATTTTTCTGAAGATGGAGACCTCAAAAACATCTGGTATCAGAGAGTGCAACAATCCAAAATAAACATATCTTGTCAGTTCAAAATTTATGCATTTCCATTCTATTTGAATATTTCTTTCTTCCTGTATTATGAGAAAAAAGGAGGATAGCAAATGGCATCATTTCTCTTTACCAGAAAACAAGTTTTAGGTGGGTTCCCAAGTTCACAGCAGAAACAAAACAATACTTGCTAATGCAATTCTGGACTACATGACTTCTAAAGACTAATTTTCTGGTACATGCCTAGGATGCAGGGACAAAGATGCCCAATTCAAACCTGGATCAAGCCTAAAAGCTTTTTAAATCTGAGATTTTCATGGTAATAGGTGTATTAGAAAATAGTATCCGAGTCTTTTCCTTTCATCATTTTGAGAACACTCACCAGTAATCAGCCTCCCTTCCAAACTCTTCTTGCTGTAAAATACACCCCAAAAAATATCTATGTTAAACTGCAGATCCTTCTGAAGACAAGAATTAAAACATGGTGAAATATCTGCTGAATCTGCATGTTAGTCATTTTTGTTAGTAGGATTAATCAAGAACTAAGTATTTAATCTCCTTGGAGTACATTATTCCCTTTTACAATGGATTTTAATATGAGAAAGAGCATCCACATGGATATTACAAACTTCTTAGAAGAGCATGTGTATGAGAAAATGGAGAAGGATTTATAGGATCAAAAATTATTATTTTCTGTATCCAGTCTTAGACTTCTATTACATAGCAGAGCAAAGAGATGAGGGGAAAAAAAGTATACAAGGAATAGTTTTTCTTCAACATTCAGTTAGCCCCTAGCATGATAAGGCGAGCAAACACTATTTTGAAGCACAAGATCTTTTTGCTTGATACAAATTTTTAACTATAAAGTAGAGGAAGTATAACTCCTATTAATTTTGGAGTGCTTTTGAAAAGGTATTTGCATTAAAATGGTTACTAAGCCTATTCTAGAGTAGACCTACTTTTTTTTTAAAAAAACCCTTTTATTCACAGTGTGTGCTAACTGTGAGTTGATAATGCCTTCTTTTTAGAAGTTAGGCTTTTATATCTGACTTACATAATGTTCATGCAACTTTGTAAACCATTAAAAAATAGAAACCCGTTTAACTTAATCATCGGCTAATGAAGAGTCCAATATAGCAGCAGTAAAGAATGAAGAAGGTTTTTTTTGAAAGCTAATAACTGTTTAGAAAAAAAGGAGCATAAATCTACACATACCTATATATCTGCATTGGAAGCCCCTGCATCCTGATTCTGTAATTTAAACTAAAAGAATGCTGATTTTTAACAATGATGACTAGAGAGAAACCACCAAGCACAAAAAATTATTCCACACGAGAAACTGTGTGCATACACAGAACTCACATATTAAGTCTAGCTGTTTGTTGTTTATTCTAAAACCACGCATTAATATTAGAATAGTAGCGTGTTTTTCAGCACTGGTCAGATTAACTATTACTGAAGTCCTCTGTCAGCATCATGGCTTCTCTACACAAAGTTTCAGAAGACTATTTTATTAAAATACAACTTCATCTTTATTACATTCACCTAGAACAATATTCCTGGCAGTACTTGAATTGATTACATTGTGTATTTAGCTTGCTAGTTATTTACATTCTTTCTATAACAACGACCTTCTAATTACCTCAGCTGCTGGACTGAACAGCCACCTCTGAGCTGCCTGCCTGGAACAACCTCCTGTCACTCAGCATCTGCTCTCTCAGAGGAGGGCTCCTAGTGGCCAAGAGGCTCATCTAGACGCTGGCTCAACCCATCAAATAGGCAAGAGAGCAAGAGTTACACCTTCATCCACCGTGCCCGGTTCAGCCAGGCTGGCTTCTCAACGCTCCGTTCCAGCCGGTCTGAGCAACCAACCACACCCGGCAAACGAAGCCACCCTGTATGAAGATATAAAGTGGTGAAATGCCAAGAAAGGAGGATGGAAGGTGAACAAAAGGCGAGTGGAAAGTAAGAGACTATCAGAATAACTGCTGTAAACTACCATTTACAAACCAGGGTGTTCGCTGCCCAAAAGAGAAAAAAAGAAAAAAAAAAAAAACACAAACAAAACACACAAAGAAAACAAACCACAAAAGAGCAAGGGGAAATGATTTATGCATATGTACTTGGAAGTACCCTAAAGACTGAAAGACTACTCCACGATGCTTCCCTGAAAAGACACTTGTAAAGATATTTCCTTCTGATTTTGTTATTGTGCCTCTGATCCAACATACACAAAGTTTTAGTTTAATTCCTATTTATCAGCAGATCTTAATATCACAGCTCAGAACGCCACTTGACTGATTCTAGAGTACAAATGAGAGGAGTTATGTTAGATTTTAGGTTAGATTTTCTTACTTTTTTTTTTCCTAAAAGCGTATTTGGGGAAGGGTGTTATAAATGTTTCTGCTTGCATTTATTTGCTAGTCTAGTAATGCTGCTACATAGCTCCATTATTAACAATATCAACACAGATGCAGAAAGCACAGATGAAAAGTGCTTTCATGTTTTTAAATCACATAAAAACCATATAATCTTTTATGATTTGAGGAGGGTGTTCTTACTCAACATGTTTGCTTTATTAAATAAAGGTATACATATTAAAATATAAATCTTTATTTCTAACTAATGCCATGGTTTTTAGAAAAGAGAAATTGAATGCAGTTGTCTCACCTTAACAAATATTTTACAGTGGTATTGTGTAACTCTTAGGTAACTGCAAAAAACAGAATAAATCTTGATTCAACAGCAGTGCAAGTTACCCGTGCTTACTGGTTGTAACAGGAAATTTGCCTTGAGGCCGTGTCCCCCACACAAGCTACCCTACACCTGATTCCATGTTAAGGGCTTCCTCCTCAAGCTGCTGCCACTTGTCTCTACCTTGGATTTTGTTTGATTACCTGAGTGTATAGATACACTGAAAAACAACCTATTGCAGAATGCCACTCAAAGCCTAGTATGACAAAGGAAGACTATGAATGTGCTCCCACTCTAGCCAGAATATGAGAAAACATTCCTTTAATGTCTTTAATCCAAATCTAGATATAGAACATTTAATTTTCAAAAGTTCTCAGGTTGTGGAAAGAAATATTAAAACTAAAATTAGTAAAACTCAGTTGGATTTGGAAGGGATACACTAATTTGAGCCTAGAAGTTGAGTATGACTCATGTTTGATGACAAGATGACCAAAATCTCATCTTGGGGTTACTGGGGATATAATCAGTGAGACAAAGTCTAGCTAGCCTCAGAACCTCTAACTACAGCAGCACCTTAGTCACTGCTGAACACAGAACCCCTGATCACAGCTTCATCACTCTCATGAAATGCTCTTACTGCAGTGTGGTTGTTTGAATGTGTCCCAGTAAATTATTTGGTGACAGATTTATGATGTGAAGAAGAACAAGAAGAGAAAACAACATTTGTTTTTCTCAGCAATCAGAGTTGCCCTGCAGTAGGCTGTAAAAATAAAATTTATATTCATCAGACTGGTTTGGCTTGCTTTGGGTTTGGGTTTTGAGGGGTTTTTTAATTGATATTTTTCTTTTTTCTTCAAGAAACCTATTCAACATATACGGAGAAAAGGTGCAGTATGGAATAGCCAAGCGATTATAAGTAGTATGGTACAGTAACACAACTTCACGGGACAGAAAACTGAGCGCATTACACTTTCTAAGTGCCCCTCTGAGATTTTACAGTGATAACTTAATTTCCCATTTGATGTTAATAAAAATACTAGACAACCTTAAGGGACACTATAAGGGATTTATTAGAATCATTGTCACTACTTTTTTTTCTAACTCTTGTTAATACCTGTAGTGTTAAACAGGATACTAAAAGCACACAATTTTAAGTATAAAAGAATAAAAATGGAATTTGAGCTAACGGACAGAAAGGTGTTGGCTATTGTTGCTTACTGAAATTATCTCACTATACAAAAAGAGACACTGTGACACACACAAAGCAATTCAAGAGTGTTAAAAAAATAAAAATATTTCAAAATATATCAAAAATCAGTTTAATATCATTGGGATTTTTAGAGTTATTTTTAATAATTACAATCATATACTCTTTGTTGTTCTAACATTTCACAGCAGAGATTTACTGCTAAACTAGATCTGACCTGAGAATGAGAAAGCAGTCAATTCAGTATAATCATTGGCTAATTAATTTTGCATCAGCTGAAGCCTGGCGTTCGGCTCAGGCAGAAATACAAAATCCATGAGCTATGAATGCCACGTGAGGAACCCTGGAATAGCAAGGTTTGCAATCACCTCTTTGAAACCCAGTTTAGAACTCTTAAAAACTCAGTAAAGTGTTCTTTAAGCACAATTTGCTTACAAAGTGTAGTTGAAGTTGCCTTTCAAAGTAATCGCCTTAAAGAAAGTTTTTCCAAAATCCTCATTTTTTTGCCTTAAAGGACATCTACCTGCACCATGCTGTGTCAGCATTGTAAAATATTCCAAATATTCAGAGACGTTAGAACTATCAAAACTGAGTAATGTATGATGAGGAAGCAGCTAAAAACAACTGCTTTGAGCAGTTCCAGTTAAACCAGATACTTTTCATCAAGTCAAACGCATATATATGCATGCTTAAAAAAATGTTAAGCTTTTTATAACAAAAGAATAAAAAAAATTCTAAAGACTATTTATTTTAAGCATGTTTATTTCCTACAGATTTTAATCCCATCAAAACACCCACTCAAATTTAGAATAAATTCACATTTATATATTCCTAGATGTCTGCAGCTGGAAACCGCATGCATAAGATGCAATGAACAGCATTTCCTACTATATGAACTACACTTTTATGCATATAATGTAGAAAGAAAACATGTACCAAGTCTTAATCTAGATCTACTTGACACATTATCTCAAACTTCACATCAGTAAGTAGAGGAACTTCACAATCAGGAAGATAATAAGTATTCCAATACGAAGAATACACCCTTAATTTCTAAGGAAATTTGCTGTAAAAACTTAACAAAAGCAGGAAAATAAGGGGTTACTGCTCATATTATTTACCAAACCCTTACTTTGGCTCTCTAAAATAAACTTTATCCATCCAGACATAACACAGACTAACAGTCAAAAAACCCCAATAATAATAATAGTAATATGAAAAAAAACCTTTGGAACATTTCAGTTGTGTTCCCAACAATTTGCACTCTCCTTCATAAAGAGGGCAGATAAGAACACATTAAGAGCAGGAGGAGGATGAACAGTTGTCAAATCAGTAATCAAGAGAAAAAGAACACCCTCGTGAAATGGCGAATAATGACCTGGAAACTAAAATGAGGCACTCGAGCTGAAGCATCAATCATCCAGATCAGGAAAAGTAATATTTAGCTGACTCCTGTACACAAAGGCTGAACAAACCACAGGGAAAGGGGCTCCAGTAGCCTGCATGAGCTAGTTGCGGTTTGATGCGTTATCTCTGGGTAAATACCTATCAGCAAAGACAGACCCTAACAGAACAGAGATTACCTCAGAAAATAGAGCTGGGTGTTTGACAGACCCAGCACAATGCAAACACTTCCAAATGGCTGTACACAAATGTGAGAGAAACAAGGGATTAGACAAGGGTTTAATTAGCAATGCTAATTAATAGATATTTTGATTTAAAGTGAGGAGACACTGACTGCTGGCAGAATGCTTTGAACAAGTTGCATGACATGCTACCAAGTACAGAAAATAACCTTGCATTGAACGATCTCCACAGGGAAGTGTGATAACTTAGAATGTCCTGAGTCACAGGATCAGAAGTGTGTGGCAGAGAACTACCATGTGCCATTAGCAAGCACACATAGGAAATAGTAGAGTTTCACCAATTAAAGATGTACCAGATAATTTACCTTCCACTGAAAGGGGCACAAAGAGCTATACATTTTTGCCTCAAAACTGCCTATATCTTGCTTGTCATAAACCATATCTGATTCTTCAACTGAAACTAAACCAAGTAATTTATTTCCAAAAGCATATCTAATTGTTGACTGAGTGACAATTTAATCAGGCTATTCGGTCAAGTTAACCAGATGATTAAACACTGTTCCTATGAAGCAATGTTCACTAATGGTTTAAACACACAGACTTATGATTTACTGAGAAAGTAAATATCTGAATAAGAGTACAACTATGTGTGTCCAGGGCAAAGGCATAACCACTGATTTTTCAACTCAAAACATTTCAATCCTTAATTCATTGGACATAACAGGTATTTAAAGTGACGAACATTTCATAAAAAAAGAGATTACTTCACCTTGCTTACAAGTTCACATGGGTGGGTTACTTCAAATATTACTTCTAGGATTTCAATGCTGCAGTAACGTACTATTGCCAGTTACAGAAGTAATTAGACAGGTTTCCTCCTTTCAGTTTTTATGAGGTGAAGGGTAAGCAGTGACAAAATGAAGTCAGAGGAAACAGCATGCACATTCCCACATTTCAATTACACAGCAGTTAAGAACAGGAAAAGGAATTTTGAGGCACCTGATTAATAATGAGTATGGGGTTTTACCACAACAGTGTTTTAGTTATCTTTTCAGTACAGGTACTGTTAAAGACAGAAAAGTTTAGGTGAAAATGCCATTATTACTTCTAAAGTGAACCTAGGAAATGGAACACAAACTTAGCACACTGGCCAACCCTGAGATCCATGACAAATACAACATCTGATTAAGGGTCACTAGCATTTGTGTTTATCATGGTTTGAACAGTGGATCCTGGTTTGCCTCATTTACAAATAGTGAATTCCAACAGTAACAGAAATCTGAGAATGAGCTTCCTAATTCAACACCAAACTGTCCAAATAATGGTAAAAACAGCATCCATTCTCCTATGGTTTTTTGAAACTCCTTGTAACACTGCAATATAACTCCTTCAACAAGCAACAGAGATTGTCTGCGCAGGATTACTGTAAAAGAAACCAGTTCTGATTTCCAACATACCTTGTCTTGGAAACTCATCCGACTCTCTGTGAACCAGGTCAGAAACTCGATTTCCATAGTGCATCCTGGTGTCATGATCATACGCCTTCAGCGTCTCACTTGAGCTGTAAGACTTCTGAGTCGGTACTCTGCAGTCCTCGCTGTCCAGTGAAGAACTTGTATAGCGACATTCCTTTCCGCACCGGCCCCTCGTCAGAGAACGGTGTCTTCTATCTTTTATATCCATTATTCTGAGCCAGGCAGGATGTTTTCAGAAAAGCCGCTACTTATATTTGGGGTCAGTCACTGTCACCTATAAACAGGAAAGGATACCAAGAGTGAGCAATGTTGCTACCACATTCTGTTTTATTCTACGTTCCCTGACTTCTCCTTCAAGAACAATGTGGCACAGATTGAGAAGAAAGAGAAGACCCACATGATGCATGCTTAGAAATGGAAATAATTGACCTCAAAGGCTGGGGGAAAAAATCAAATGCTGTAAGAGAACTGCGTTCTCTCAAAACTATCACCTCATTGAAGAGTTAAAGAAACACTATGATAAAACAAAACCAGTTATCTTATGATTTTTGAATGAGCACTGATAACAATACAGAACTGGCAGAACAGTATTTGTTCTTGCTATGCAACTGTACCAAGAAAAGCAGACTCACAGCAGCTGTAATTATTTCCCTTCTTCCTGCAAGAGGGCTTGCAGTTAAGGATGAAGCATGCGGGAGAGCTGCACAGAGATTACCCCTGTTCAGCATCAATGCACTGCCAAGGTGTGCATCATCTTTTAAGAACGTGTTCACAAGCAGCAGCAACTGATGTTATTGCCCCTGGATAACACAATCCAAGGGTCTGTTCTCAACAAAAGGTTGGACCAGGTTTCTCCAGAGGTCCTTTCCAGCCTCAACATTTCTGCATTTTTATAACTCCCTGAACACACTTTGGGAGCTGACTGTTCCTGTGCACCACATAACATGACCAGGTGCTCTTCTTCACAGTCCCTCAAGATGACCAGTTTATTCATCTCAGCAGTTGGAACTCTGCAAAATTGCATAAATACCTTCTTGCTCACTGGACCAGAAGGAGATAGATTCTCACATCCTATGTAATCAGGACGCCCTTACTGTAGCATATATACTTTAGCATATAGTGCAACATGAAAGATCCTACAGAAAGCAGGAAACACACTAACCACGAGCACCCTAACCACTGGGGTATGAATCATTTCAAGTTGGTATTTGTATGTATGTCTTTCTCTCCTGGCACTCTATGCCCAGCTCTGTACTAGTCCTGAGAAATCCTCATGACAAAATTTTGCTGGAAATTAAATCTTCCCCACAAAAAATATCCAGATTTGCTAAGCAAAAATTGGAACAAAACCTCTGCTTTTCTATACATGGTTAAGGAGGTGAAGAAATGGTTTTGGCAAACTTAGCTGGGACGCTTGAAGACATTTGCTTTCTCACTGTCCCCTCTCAGTGCAGGTGTCTATTGGAAGCCCACCCAGCAGAACGGGAGCAGGTCCCACACGCCAGCTACACCCAGTGCCAGGCCAGAGTCTTTACGTAAACTACCAAAGCACTCGGGCAGCATGATTCCTTCTGCCACCTCTGCACCAAGGTAATAAACTCCAGTGAAAGATAAAAAACCCAGAGGAGGTCATAACACAGGCATTAAGTATTGGCTAAACATTACTTTTTGGCTGGAATAGATTATGCCCCTAAGAGAGAAAAAATGTTGCGAAGAGCCAGTGAACTTGAGAAAAGGTTTCTTGGCTTCATCTAGACTCTGACACTTAGAATTCTTGTGTGTTTTTTTCTTTCTGTATTTTAAAGAAGAAAGTTAGGTAACCAGGAGAAACAGCTGCTTTAAGCCACCCACAGGTACTCTGCAATCTGCGAGTGTAAAAAATGTAAACATGCTTACTGTTTTGTCCTTTTTCTCTTATTTTTAACTATGATGGTACATTTCAGAGGGGAACAAAACTCCCACAAAAGAACACACACAGAAAAGCCAAAACAAAACCAGAAGACATTCAGCACTTGAAACAGGGAGGGTTAGTTTTAGAATCCTCGACTAAAGAGCAAGGAAGACTCAATTCGTGTTCCTGTTTCTCACCTCTCTGAACGTGCAGTGGCTAAGCTGACTGCGATATATCTGAATAACTCAGTTCAATTCTTTGGTCCTGTAGGATTTATTAAGCTGTAAAGCGAGTTAACTATAAAGCATGTTAACACTGGTAGCATGAACAGTGCCTTGAAGTCTGAGGAGGTATATGATTGTTTAGATTAACAAAGCCTGGCTCTTTGATCTCAGCTCAATATTATCTCATCAAATTCAGATATCAATACAGCACAATTATAACACACAGAAACAGATGAATACAGTACAGTACTGAGCAAAACCTGCCAATTATTCTCTGGATGTCTTCATGCTACTGTTCAGCACAAAAGACTATCATTCTGTATGACGGTATTCTCTATCAATTCAGAAAAACAAACAGCTTCTTGTTTTTATGGTTGCTAAACTTTAAGCTGTCTGGCTCGGTGTCTATTGTTTCTGTAACAACTTCTAATTCCTTGTTTCTATAGTTAAAAGAAGGATTTACTGCAACCAAAATAGAACTTGTGAGAATTTCCCTATTAGTTTATTGAAGTATCTTTTCAAGCAGACAATATTTTTTAAACTATTCCCTCAATAAACATTCTTTTGTAGAGTTTTGTGCTATTACACTACAAATACAAAAATAAAAGGAAATAGTAAGACAACGCTCTCCTGTCAATAATGCCACAAAATACTCCCCAGTCACCCTCATGTGCAGAATGCAAGATGCAGTGTCTGCACTGTTGTTATCATGACAAGTCCAACAGGTTAACACAAGAAAACAAATGAAGAAACATGATAAATGTCCCAACAGCTTTATTTGACCTTTTTAAAGGAAAATCTTGTTCCAAGAATCAGACATTGTAATCATTTGGCAAATAACTTGATCTTTATAATATTACACTATTGAAAATTTCTTGAACATCACTAAATTTCAAGAGATACTTAAAAATATTATAGACCTTTTTAAAAATTTTAATTGGGTTTTTTATTTTGTTCACACTTATTGCAGCACTTGTGATTTTTTTCTGATTTTTCTATTACTTGAAGAAAAATTCCAAGCATCCAAGACTAAATACATCTGCCTAAATGCAACAAAATATTCTCCTAGATTCTTCTCTCAT
The DNA here is from genome assembly GCA_013400615.1 of Syrrhaptes paradoxus. Classification (NCBI taxonomy): domain Eukaryota; kingdom Metazoa; phylum Chordata; class Aves; order Pterocliformes; family Pteroclidae; genus Syrrhaptes; species Syrrhaptes paradoxus. The sequence continues at coordinate 216,008 of VZTO01023912.1, read as the reverse complement.
CCTCATCTCTGCTTTGGGGAATCCTATGAACAAAACAGGCAGGCAAAAAGCAGTTCCATAGCACTGTCAACAAACCACTCTTAAAATTCAGACAATAGTACCACCATACATGGCTTGAAACACAACGAAATCAAGTTGTAACACACTCCTAGAAAACTTGCTTCACATTTTTCTCATGCTTATTTGGTTCAATTCAATGCTAAACACCTCCCCTGTTAGCCAGTCAAATCTTTACAATTGCTGAAAAGGTAAAATGTGGTCGCTTTGGTTAAGTGAGAATAATGGTGAGATTCAATTTGAGTTTAAAATTCCTGATACTTCCTAACTTCCCTGTCTCAAGGGCTCTCTATGAATGGTTTATTTTGAGTAATTGACCTAAATAGTAACTGATTTAATAACTTCTTTTGTTTCAAAGGATTTCACTAAGACTGCTCACATTGACCCACTTACACTACAGAGTAACACAACCACTAACAACCAACTTCAACTATTTCTCTCATCTATGACTGTTTTAATTACATATGCAGCATTAATAGGAACCCAATCTAACTTTCCGAAAAAGATATTTATGGATTGCAAAAGGCTTGGTCAAGTTTCAAAGGTTTGTAGTCTCAGCCAATCTAAATGGCCATGGATAGTAAATCTAAAGCAATAAATGAGACACGCTGCATTGGCTGCTGACACACAGACATATATCACACGTACCCTAAGTTACATGTGTCTCACGAGCTTCGGACTCACTATCCACCCAATCTAAGATTTCCTGTGTTCATGTGCAGCAGCTATTCACGGGGACATCACTACAGCAGTGGTAACAGGAGCGTAAGTGGTACCTGCGTCCAAGGGCACTAAACACTGTGTGTCCTGGAGAGAGGAGAGCGAGGAGAAAAGAGAAAAAAAAGCAGAGGAGCTGAGAAATTAAAAACAGGGTTTTGTTCAGGGGTTTTAAAAAAATTGACCACTTCTTCCTGTGTTAGTGAAGTCAAATCAATAGGAGGCATGGAGGGAGCACTCAAAATGAATATTAATGGCTTAGTGAAGCCTACGCTGAAACTCTCTTTAAATTTGACGTTGATTCGTGCACTGATCTTACTTAAGTTATGTGCTTGTTTCTGGCATTTTCTAATGATCCCTTACATTATTACAGAGCACACAGCCATTAGAACTGCCACTCACAATAGAGAGAATGCAGTAATCACTTGGAAGTTCAGGAGAAAACAAAGCACTTCACATTTACTTTGTGCCCCTAAATAACCCAGCACAACTAGATCAAAACATTACAATAGTGCATACAATATTAGAAAGTCTTTTTTTCTTTTTTTTTAAAGAAGTAGTACACCATGTACCAATCTGTTCATTAAAAAACAGGTCTCTTAAAAGCCTGTACTTCTTTTCATCATCAACAATTGGAAATAAGCTTGTGATTTAGAGATTCAAATGCTGTTCATTATTTTATGCAAAGACTATTTTTGAAATGAGAAAATTCAATAATTCTGCTTTGGCACAGTACAAGTTTTCAGGGAATAAATAAAAGGGTTATTTAACTGCTGTATTTTTTTCTGATTTTAATATTCATTAAAAAGTACATCTCTACTTCTGGATCACCACTGCCTTTTAAAAAGGAAATAAATAAAATGTAATTTTTAACAAAATACTGCTGTAGTATGAACACTTTGTTAGATGGAACAATGCTGATGACAAGCATGCTGGTTTTGACTGGGGCCAAACATCAAAGTATACTTGGACAGTCTGTCCAGTGTAATAATGTAACCTCATTTTCCACTGATAAGTCTTTCTTCTGATTTTCAATATTCCTCTTTTTTCTCTCCAAATACTGAATTTTCCTTTTGCTATAGCTAGTCCATGTATCGCGTTGAAAATTAGACATATTTAGTATGACAGGTGAAATAGCTATTTCAGAAGAGTTTTGATGAATGATTCAAGTTTAAGTAATAGAAGACATACAGTGCTTACAGGCATTCTCTGCTGTGCTTTACTGCAGAGAAAAAACAGCTTTTTTTTGCTTTTCGCTTTTTTTTTTGTAAATAAAAGCTATATGAAGCATTTTCAGACTAAGGGCAGTCAAAATTGTAAACACAAAACCAAAATCAAACACTGTGCCAAATATTTATATATGTGTTTTTTATCTAGTTAAATACACATGGTTTTATTTCCAGACTATCTACTGAGATTTCTGTACTCCAGAAACCCCTTACAAATCCCAGAACTGTTTAAATCTACTATGAAAATAACATCCCATTAAGAAAATAACATGTCATCAAGAACTGATGAAAAGCCCAGGAGCTATGAGACAGCTTTCTAACAGTCTCAGTCTCACATCATTCACTGACTGCTAAAGATTAACCTCTTATTTTCCACGGAGTTTCGGGCAGTGAGGGTTGATACATCTGAGCACATTCTCTTCTCTGTACTGAGAGGCTTCAGAAACACAGTTGACACTGATGAAAAATGGGGAGCTTCTTTCTTAAAGGTACCTTATGTCAGTTGAAAAAGCAGCTAGACAAACTCAGATAGAAATTCCTAAGTGCTATTAAAGCTGGCTTCTGGTTTATGAACCTCACGAGCTGGGGATCTCGGAAACCGTACCCGTAAAATCTCACTATTAGATAAGCATCTGCCAGTGTTCAAGGTCTGAGGCACAGCATGGCACATAGGAACCAACCAATTCTTCAATTTCATTTCATCTGCTATGAACTGTGTGCTTTTTCCCTTCTGAGAACAACACGAGAAATACCAAGTGTCACAACACACGTGACAGATTCCAGAGCAGGAAGAAAAATACTGGCCTTTAAGCCTCCATCACACAAAACTAATTTTGCACCTTGATTAGCCAGCATATTTACAAGATTTTTTTTTATTGAAAAGTTATTTCAAACTCACTAAAATATTATTTGCACCCTACGTATTTGAGTAGCTGGCCATCAAAAGAGCACAGCAGCAGTCATGTGGATTCTCATCCTGGATGTTACACCAGCCATTAGAAGTAGATTGCGTCACACTGACGCAAGGATGGCCGTGTTTTGTAAAAAAATGAGATATAAGCAATCAAAAAAGGACAGACATTTACAAATAGCAAAAAGTTTAACTCATTTTTCAGAGAAGTGCTTATGAACTAAGCAGAACATTACTAGTTATACAAATCAGGCTGAAATGACATCTACTTTTCTTCCTAGACATACAGAGGTAAAATAGTAGAAAGAGTCTGAAGAGAAGAAAAGAAAGTGACAGAGTAAAAATTTGTGTGTGTCCTCGAGTTTCTCAGCTGTGTGAAGTTTTCAAGTTTTTCCTCTTGGAAAGTGTTTTTCCATCTTTTCTCAATGAGGCGCTAACATACTTGCCATTCTAAACACTGCCCAAATTAGAAAAAATAAGAGTTTTTACCCTGGGTAAAATATTTCCACAGCTAACTCAGAGCTATATATAAATATTCATTAGGCTTTAGGACTGCCATGAGAGCTAAATCTCTGTTATCCTTATTCTACAGAAAAAGCAAAACACTGAAAGAGTGGTGTCCCACCTGAGGTCATACAACGAGTTTGCTGCACAGTGGAAACCCTGAGTTCCAGTTCTTGGTTCCCTGCTCACAGTGTAATTGTTATCTACATAATTCCATCATTCTATGCAGTCAGATTAGAATAAAAAAGAATCAAATCACCATAGAACAATACAATTTCTCAACTAATATAATTACTTAAAATTAGTACAGCTGAACAAGTTCACAAAATGGATTTAAAGATCAAATACAAACTGGCCACTTCAAAAGACTAAGTTTGGCAAAAATAATTGCCTAAAGAACATGATTACTCTTCTACTGCCTAGAAAGAACAAACAATACTATTATCTACTGCTAAAAAGCTGTTAATGAAGAAAGGTAGAATAATTTATCATTGCATAATTAACACAATGCAGTTAAGCATGCTTTAACGATTCTGTATAATAGGTTCCTATCACTAGAGAATACTTTTGAATACGGAAATAATTGTCTAAATAATTTTTGATTAAGTCTTTGATCAAACTGATCAACATTTATAGAAGTGAGATCGACCTAAATGCCCATGCAATGAAGGACAACTTACTTTATTTAATTGTCCACTGGTGATGTTCTTTTTTCCCTATCCTAGGGAAGAATGCTGCCTTTCATTAAATTAACGGGATTTTTAACCTTACTGGCAATGGAGCCAAGACATCAAGCTGGTTGGAGCACAAGCTGTGCTCCAGCCATCCCCCCTCTCTTTTGCTTTCACCAACAATTAGTCATTAGTTCATTTAATTTTTTACCAGGATTTTCCAGGTTCTGACCTCTTGTTAGACTCCTCTGTCTTTCTATTTCTCAAAAACCTTATTCATCCCCGTAGTTCCCATTATGGATTTGAATGCTGTTCATTTCCACAAGTCTTCTCCTTCACACCCAGGCCAATGCCCCAACTGTCTCTGAGAACTCCTGCGTGCTGTGCTTCCATATTAGGTTCAAGGGTTTTGATTTTAAACATATGACTGTGCTACAAAGTTGGAGAAATGTAATCGACATGAAAGGACTTGTACTTTTCTTGCACCCAGGCAGGTCCAATGCCAAGAACTTTAAGACAGTTCCTTCCTAATTCTTCTCCACTTCCTTATGTTAAGACATGCTGTAGTTCTACACCTGTTGGGAGCCTCCATTCCCGCCGGCAATAGCAGACGCTGTAGCACTGGGTAAAAGATCAGCCAAAAGAAAACCACTAGGAATGCACCTTTCATTTCTTGTTTACTCTTAATGGATTAATACACTATTAAGGGGGAACTCTTCCAGAATCTGAGCTCAAGCAAAGCTTCTGTGTACATCTCACCAGAGTATGCTACTGTATGAACATGCTGCTGAAGAAGTTTCTCTGCGATCTTCAAACCCCTACAAGGCTATTCTCAGAACTCACCAAATGTAGTAATCATGCAAACAGCTATGAGCTTAGGTACTTCACTTACCATTTCAGTTGAGAACACCACCTGCTTTTGACTCTAAATTTACATCATTCTCTCTCACTCTATACAAGAAACACTCCCCTTCCGTCTTTAAAGCTTCCATGGAACCTCTCCTACCTCAATTTGATACTAACAATTTTCACGTGCTCATTAACAAGACGCTTTAATATGCTTTCTCCCTGCTAGCAGTGTCAACATACAGAAATATTCTTTGAAGAGCACTTTAACAGACACCATTTTTTTAAGGCCGTATAAACTTACCATGATTATAAAATGCAACAGTATTTTTAAATGCCTAATAGTATTTAGTAGAATTTCAATAAAGACAGCTATTCCAAATTATGCAAGTAAATAACCCAGTTCAGCTATGCTCCGATACTCCCCTCCGCTCTTCCGCTCTTCTTTTTTTTTAGCAGGGGTGGGGAAGGGGAAAGGAGGGAACAAAAAAGAGTCCTTTTGTTCGTGCAAACCATTAGCCTTACTCCTTGGGAGTTCTCTGCCTTTGTAAGCACACAGATTTTATCAGAAATACAACTATATAAAGATCCTTTGTCTTAAAGGTTCAAGGTAAGCTAAGAAAAATTAAAGGGACAAAAAAAAATGGAAGACAATGGAACATGATGTTAAGCCACATGAAATAGATCACGTTATATCTCAACAGCTTGCATAAAAGCATTTTCTGAAACATTCTGAAGTCTAGATAGCCTCAGACAGCAATGAAACTTTACATAATGAAATAAGAAGGCTGCGCTATAGGTTTCTCAGCTAACAACTACACCTCAAGTGTTCTTCCATCTTCCAATAAAGGACAATGAATTGCTTTATAAAAATTAATTTAACCTCGCAGCAACAGATAAAATGAATACAACTAATACATAAAATGACCAACTCTAACTAAAAATCTCTGAATTTCCAGTGTCCACACAGCAAGGGGCTGGCAGGGAAAGAATTAAGGTCCTGTCACCCTGAAAGCTGGTCCACCCAAACTTGCATGGCAAGGTTTGCTTGCATATTATCATAACAGAAGAGGACTGAAAGAGTTATCTTGATTCACGGAAATCTCGTAATAACTTAAGTCAAGAAAAACACACTTCTAAGAAATCAACTAGTCCAAGACTACAAGCAGCAGCAAATACCTCATAATATTGTACTGCCACTGTGCAGACATTACTACATCCTCTATTCCATGTCCAAATCATGAAGAAAAAGGCCACTTTGCTTCTGGAGGAAAATCCCTCTAGAGAAAAGCCCACATTTCAAGACACGTTAACTACCTCGTCATTCAGGACAGTACACATAATCCAACATATACTCTCACACTGTAACTTCCTGCTGGTGACTTCTAGGGTGGGACCATCATTTTGCTTACTATCCTCTATCTGTGGGTGTCTCCAAAGCAAGCCTGGCATTTGCTGGTGGATAAGAGGTTTCCTCTCTGTCACTTGGCCAGCAGTCACTGCTCACGTGACTGAGTTGTCAAAAGTAAGCCCATCCTGGCTCCTCAGATGCCACAATTCTCAATCCTGTCTGTGATCTTCATCCAACACCTAGCAGGAGGTGCCTGAAGGCACCTGGAGACAGCAAGGTCTTAAGCTGCACCAGCACAGAACATGGGAGTTCACATGGGGATATTCTCAGATATACTCCACGAGAAATGCAAACAACCATCTCCTATTCACCACGTGTGGCTGAGTTTCAGAAAGCAAGAAAAGTCACCACGAAGTAACTAGTTAAAAAACACTTTCAAAACTGAAAGGAATCTTTACAAAATCCATTTTTTCCTTTCTTTCCATTGCCATTTCACAGAAAGAACAATAACAAAGCTGCAATGTCTAATTTCTTCTCGAGACTAAGCTCACCGCATTAAAGCCAGCCCCCACAATTTTGCCATCTGCTGCCTAGATTGCCATGCACCCAGAGCAGAGATGCCTACATTCTTCAACTGCCACAGTCAAACTTCCCAGGCAAAAGCATCAGCATTTTGTGACAAGGACAGAGATGAAACTTAAGAGAACCTGGCAAGAAAAATTAAAAACAAATTTAAAACAAATGTTGTTTCACCTACCACATTCAGTTGTACCACTCACTAGCAAAACAAAATTTGTTAACTTCAATGAAGACACTTGGTTTAAACATCTATTGTATCTGTACAGCTATACAGACATCCTGTTCTACATCCACGGCATATGGAATTTAAAATATTGAAAAAATGCTATTAAATTACTTATTCTCTAAAGATTCTGGAATTTATAAAGTTTATAGCTTTGTTTTTCAAACCAGAAAAGCAGAGGTTACTAGTTGATTAAGGATTAGATGGTATATGTATAGAGAACAAAATCAAGTAATGCACTTGAACAAAAACTCACAAAATTTAATTCATGAAACTAGAATTCCCTACAGTCATAATCAACTTGTTAAAAGTTAAACACAAACCTTAAAATGCTCTCTTTGCTCCAGTGCTATATTATCTACCTAGGTAAATGATTCAGTATTATTAGTTTTATCAGTACTTTACAGACGGCAACAATATTGCTTCGTGTTCTGCTCCGCCCACAAGACAAGAAAGATGTTCACCAACTGAAGCAAGCCCAGGGAAGGATGCCAGTTTCTCCAGGGACTGGAGCACATGATCTGCACAGATAAATGAAAGAAATGGGCTGGTTTGACTTACAAAAAGATGGCTGAGTGGGACCTAGCAGTGGCCTTCCTGTACCCAAGAGGAAATGGAGAAGAAGAAGCCAGGTTCTTCAGCCAGGGGAAACAAAGGTGATTGAGAAACCATAGGCACAAACTGAGTATGGGAAGTTCTCATCAGAAATGAAGTGGGTAAAAACCATTATGGGGACCAATAATGCACTGGAAGAGATACATACCTGCAGAGCCTGGGGAATTTTGCACATTTTCAAGACTCAACTGCACAAAGCCCTTAGCAACCTGGTCTCAGTTCAGCGTTGAAGCCTGGGTTAGGTGAGCTCCAGAGGCCCTTTCCAGCCTCAAAAAGTTCCATAGTAATTAAAAAAAATAAGTATTTATTTAGTAAACAAGCCTGTAAAGCAAACACATTATGAAAGCTTTGTAAGCTGAGCACATAGAGTTTCTTAAAGCAGAAGATTCATCTGCGCTTGCAGGTTTAAAGCTGAGTTCGAAGCTCCAATAGCACAACAAGGCAGAGGCTACACTGTGCCTCCACACGTGTGCACACTGCAGAGGACCAGCAAACGTCATTGCAGTGAGGTCTTTGCTTCAGAGTCACGCTTTAGACAGAACAAAAAGAAGTCACACAGAAATTGTATGCCAGAGAAAGCAGAATGGGCTTTGTTGCTTCTTCAGTTTCACAATACAGGACATCTGAGGGAACAGAAAATGACCAAAATATGGTTCTAGAGTGAAGAAAATTTACAGGGACTAAAAGAAGTTTAACACAAGTAACAAGCACAGGCTCCATCATAATTCCCAAGGCACCACTGCAAGCTCATACACTTCTAAACATGTCATTTGACAGTGCTAACTTTGAAACGATTCCTTAAAAATATAAAAATAAGCTCAAAAGAAAACAACTCTTGCCATATGTTATAATGACACTACCATAAATCTAAAGAAAACAACACGAGAA